>JAOEHK010047001.1:1478-22239 GCA_025447835.1 Labidoglobus nevermanni | reverse complement strand
CAATTATTAACATTTTGCCGCCCTCTAAATGTGCCGCCCGGTGCGGACCGCACCCACCGCACCCCCCACGCTACGCCCCTGAGTAAAGCCAATGACAGTTCATGGGTGGAATGTGCTAAATCCCGTACTCGTAGACAAGCACGAGGAATACCCTTGGTCCCGTTACTCAAAAATTCGATATTAAGGGGTCTATGAAAAGCACGATATCGTTGCTTTTCATAACCCTCTGCGGGGTCTACGGGGCAAATCTAAACTAACATATTTTTCCGGATCTCATTTCCGAGAATTGAGGAGATATTTCTGAGTAATCGCTTCGGAATTTTTAGTCCAAAATGAAAAATCATATGTATGCGAATTGTCCTAGATTTCATCCCCGTCTCCGGGTGCAATGAGTGCCCCTACCATTTGGATTCAAGTTAGGCCTAAATACGCCCAAGAAGACCCAAGACCCAGAAGGGTCATTCATTCTTGTCGCTGAATTCTAATTGCTGTCGTTTATTTTGCGAACTACAATCTATTGGAAAAGTGTGGCTGGCGAAACGTCTTAGAGGCGAATAATTCGCACAAATGCAGCAAAGGCATTCGGCAGGAATGGTGTTGATAACTCGCCAGCTTGCCTAAGACGTGAGCTACATCAGCAATGCAAGGAAGCGGGGCAGTGTCTTCGGCGGACGTGTGCGCGGGAAAGGAAAACGTTGGAAATTCACCAAGGTATAATTTCGAAATGGCCGCCGGCGTGTGCATGCGATGTGCGCACTGCTGAGCCGCGATTCTCATCGGACTTTTGTCGCTTGCGTCGACAGTCGACGAGTCCAAGATGCTTAGAATGCGCCTGAAATTGTGGGAACACCAGTGTGCACCCGTTGGCCCGTAATTGAATGCAATTAGGAGGTCATATCAATTCGATCTGATGCTGAAAGTGGAGCAAAACGAGTGCCTGTCTGCCTGAACTCATGGCTCCGCTTTCAAAGCCTCTCTAGCTTTGCGGGTACATGTCACACATTGTAGAATATGCCAGCGTGGGATTAAATTAACAAACAATAACTAATAACTCGTCCACGTTAAAGCCGAGCAGAGATATAACGCACTCACTTACGGTTAGGCGAGTAATCTAATAATGGCGCGAAATATTTGCTAACAGGAAACAAAACGCGTTGGTATTTCACCAAAGGGACTCCCGAATTTGTTTAATTATGCGCACGCATTCGTGGTGTTGGAACAGACAGGTATTCCTAATAAGGTGATGAAACTCTAAAGAAATTGATGCTATCAAAGGCGATAAAATATGTGGAGGATGATTATTAACAGAGAAGAAAATAATTTAAAATTCAAGGGCATTGTCCAGCCACGGGTGTCGTCATTGCGTTTACAAGGTGTGAATAAATCAGCCCTTTGCAATGCTCTCCATGGAAAAGTAATTAGCACTCGTATCCGAATCCATCCGAGGTGCATCTTTACAGCACTCAGCGTTGACTTTTTATCGGCCGCCTGTGCCCCGGCAGACAATACGTGAAATTATTCGGCATAAATAACTCTTGCTGCCCACGATGGGCAGCAGCGGGCGCGCGTTTTTTGCGTCCCGTCCGCGATGCCCTTTCAGCGCCCATTAATATCACATGCAAATGCAGATGCGACCGCATGGGTCACCTGCTGCTGCGTCTGCAGCCCGAAGCGCGTTCGAGGAATTAAGATAGATTACGGCCGGCTGGGGCACGACGAATTGCGCAGCGACGTCTTGCCGTGCTTCTTTTATGCCCTTGCACTCGCCACTCTTCCAGCCGCACAATGCCAGCGGGAAATTGCTAAGTGCGGCTTTTTCCTCAACTCTAATTGAATCAAATTGGCATACCAGGCCTTACAATGTACTTGTTGATTAATTAATCAACGATTTCCATTTCCTGCTGTCAACATTGTCAATTTTCAAAAAGAGTGCAATCAGACAGCAATGGCTTTTGCTTCCTTCAATATCCCTTTTATAATTCATGCGGGGCGGTTGTAACAATCAACAGTTGGTGTTGGAATACACGGGAATAAAGGAACATAATAATCAAAGAAGTTTTCTTGTCAATCTTAAGTTTCCTCACTTCAACAGCTTTTCTCAGTCTTGTCCATTGGTCATAACATTGCAATTCGCTTTGTACCTTGTTGTTATGGAGTTGGGGGAATGTGAAGATGATCATTTCTGTTTGCACATATTTGCACCTAGATTCTGCCGCCTCTCGGGGCGAGTTTGCTAACTGAATAAGTGCACACTACAATTGCATAGTAAACAAGTTGTAGACTAGTTAGCAGTTAGACTATAGTTAGGCGCAGTTATCAAACATGTGCGTTTTGTGTCGCATTGTCGGGCGAAACTCGGCGAGCGCTCATGTTAATAACTATCTAATCTAGTGCAGAATGCTAATACCAGCAAATGCGTGGATTAGTTCAGCGGTGCTAAAGTTTTACCAGCAATTAGTCGTGTATGCGCTCCCTGCTGTTTTAAGTGCAAAAATGCCATTTCAATTCCGCCATCATCTCGATTGCTTCGCATTGAAATGCAGCGCTTAAATGCTTAGGCACTAATGCCGACGTAATCAGCATCGACAGCAAACAATTGGCCACAGTTGATTGTGGACTCGCGAAAACATTGCAACTCCAATCAACTTGGCTTTCAGGCACTCGTTTGATACGCGATTACGCAAACATGCAGGTAATCAACGTTTCCGAACAGTGCCTCGATGGCCGAGAAGCAAGTGTCCAATTTGGCAGATGGTGATGACGTTTAAATCACTCTCGAAACTTTCATTCAAGCCCAACTTTGCTCTCGTTTCGCGGCTGCAAAGTTTCGCTCCCTCGAGCTCGATTTCAATATCGTTGCATAGCGTAATTGACATCGGGGGTGCAATTATCCAGTAAAGTTTTATTGATAATAAAATGGCCTGAAATTACAGTGGCGAATGACCCATTTCCGATCAAATTACGTCGCGCCAGCGTCGTCCCATTGTCAACGTAATTTCCCCGGCATTAGGCATGCTTGATATCCTAATTAAATATTCATCCCGCTTTGTACGGCCGTCGCAGGACCACCACGGCTTCGTTTGAAGTTCTAAACTCTTGTCCAAACAGCAAAACGAACGGCGGCGCGCGCATAAATAAGTTCCACCAGTTTTCGCGCAATTTGATGGCTATCACGACGCTTTCTTTGCGCCGTCCCATCTGCAATTTGCCGCCAACGACAAGCTATCATTACATGACAATTTCGCGGCAATTAGTTAGCGAGCTGCGCCTTTTCCTCAGCTCGCCGCCGAATGGCGGATGCTTGTAATCGAATTGGAAGTAATGACGCGTGCAAATTGACCGACTGCAACTGCGACTTGCGGCACTCAACTGCGCAAGTCATCGAAATGTGTATGCTTACGTGTTAATTTCATGCGTGATTTGCATGGAAAATTGCCGATTGCCGATACATATCATTCATTTAGCGACGCTAAGTAACTATAAATGTTCAGCCGACATTTATTGCCATAAATCATAACACCAATTATTGCAGTGTTCCTCAAAGCGGCTGCCGCGGCACTCTGAGGTGCTACGAAACTTTTTTGATTACACCTATCAACTGCGGTATCGGAAAAGATACCATAAAGGAGCAATTTTGGAAGAGCCATTTGATTATATGGGATATATTCCATGGTTTCAAAATTCAACAACGTTTTCAACAAAACCTTATAAAACGTAATAGTAAATTGCTTCTTGGGCTACTCTCCGAAATTTGGGCATTATTAACATGTTGACTGCCGTGTCATCCATTTTCGGGTGACGGAAAAAACTTGCCGCGTAGCCTAACGCAGTATTCTTACAAAGTAGCGTTGCATCAACATGTTAAGTAGAATCAACGCATTATCGGGCGGAAACTTATTGTCATTTGGACAAGTTGCTTGATGAGCATCTTGGCTGGATGCGCATGCAATTAAAGCATCTTCTCACGCACTTTCGAACCCCCGGGGTTTGGCGCGCTTGCGCGTAACTAGACAATTACAATTTCGAACGCATTTGCAGCGCAAGACAAAAGATGGATGAGGCTTGGGTGGCGAAACAATGCGTTCGCGATAAGACGCTGATGAGCGTTAGATAGGCATGGGCGTCGGTTGCTGGAGCAGTCTACATTTGCATGCATTTTTGCGCTAAAATTAAGCATTTGCACTGCGCATGGCTTCCTGTTTGGGCGCGCAACAGCGAAAAGACGAAGAAATCAATCATTTCCGTAGCGCATCTGCCAAGACTCACGTTGAATAATGTGATTTCAAGATGCGGTTGCAGGCATTCTTGATGCTGGCTGCTTGTAGCTAATTACGATTCGCTTGCCTTTTCGTGGGCAATTAGCGTAAGAGATTCTACATGAATTCGATTGGAAGAATGGTCGAGCGCATTCAATGTCTAATCATTCATTGAAATATTCCATAAATTCCATATATATCAAGTTACGTCATCACTTCTAATGTGTAAACAGTGAGAAATTAAAAGAGACTCCAAAGCGCTAACACGTCTTCTTTTCTTGCCTTTTAAGAGGTGTATCAATAGCAATCTACAATATAACACACACAAATTCAATTGTAAACATCAGCATGTCAACGATAACAAGGATATTGACTCATCTTCTATGAAAACTAACGACTACTCGTAAATAGCAAGAAAAAGAGATCATTGGCCTGACTAGAAATGTACTTTTACAGTCCCGGTGGTAACTTAAGAAACAGCGCAAGTACGCTGTTCGTTGATTGTCGGGTTATCTTAATTCAGAGGACACTTTGAATAAATTATGCGCCCATTTGAATTAGATCAGTCACTAATTTGCGCGTAAAACTCGCAATCATTAATAAAATGCCGATAAGACACTATCGCGCTTTCTCTGTCATGGCCAAGTCGGATTGGCGTAATGTTGCAGTTTGCTTTCAAGTACCGAAGTGCGCACATGGCGAGAAATGAAATGGAAGAGTCGATTTCAATGAAAATTCGTCGCTGAAAATGCGGAGGGCGAACGATCGCGCAGTTAGGCAAATTGCAATCGTTGTCAATTATTGAAAGCCGCAGAAGAGCATCACATGCACATCGTATTTGATCGTTGCTTGGCAAGAAAGGCGGCTTCGCCAGGCTGCACGGCGTGTCATTATTGAAATTTATTCAAACCTCCATTGCGTACCTTGCAGCGAACATTTATTGGCATTTCAATCGCAGCCAAGACTGCGTTATCAAATTATAGCAGCGTGACGAATTATTTCCATCGCTCGCTCGCTTCCAGCTAGCAACAAAAACAAAACAACAACAACGACTACAATTTGCTCAGATATTCGCAAATTGAAACTGATTAGGAGCTCCAATTTATTCCAATTTGTTTATGGATCATTTTCATCATTTTATGATAGACGAGATATGCAACTCAATGTGCATAAATTCAAATATCTTAACTAACAGTAGGTAATTATTTGCAGTTTTTATATATTTTAATGCCAAGTTATGTAAAAGATGAATTGTTTTTTAAAATAAATTCGTCCGAAAATTGGACGCCCAATAATAAATTCGGACATTTTGAAGGTGCGAAGATGAGATGAGATGGGAAACGTCTTCATCGCGAATGGAATCAAATTGCAGCCGACATAATCACACTCTGTGAACACGCGATGATGAAAACAATTACGTGAACGATTATATTCAACAAAGAATGATTTTTCCGCCGCCAGTCGACGCTTCTCATCACTGCATGGCGGATAAATGTGTTCAATGGTGTGTCAAATCAATTATTCACCATAAATCGTATGCCTGATAATATGTGTCAGCGGAAGTATCGATTCGACGGTGAACAACTCATCATGCAACCGACTGAATGAAGAATTAAGACAGACACGCGCGGAAATTAAACGAAATACGTGATGAAGTAGGCCGCCCATGAATAACTTAGCCACGCACAATATTCTGATTTGTGGTCCATAATAAAACGCCAACGAAACTCTACACTGTATAGCAATTCATCAATTGACCGCACGAATTTATTTGACGTGTTAATTAAGAGCAGTTTGCGTGTTTGCATTTCATATTCGCTACCCCGTTTTTCCAATGATGAATATTTTCAATCCCGCCATTGATTTTGGTGCCTCTCAATTCAATCTTTACAATTTACTAGTTTTAGCATGAATGTGCACTGAACAAATTCGAATATTCATTAATTGAATGAAAACGCATAAATTTATGACAGTAATGATGTTTTTAATCTTATTTGTTGCAGACCAGGGGAATAATAAAGCGCAATTAGCGCATCGGTGTTGGCGGCGCTAAAAACTTAGCAGAACCGGGGAAAAAACAGGTGAGAGACGGAAAAACGTGCGCGACTTGTGGGCCAATTAAATGAATAGAATTACTGCGCGCCCTTGTGGCAGTTACACTGTCACACATGATGAATAATAACACTTTATTGCTATGCAGCTAGGCGCAGAAAAAAGCGCACAAATGATGGCGACACAACTGCAAAAAGGGCACATGCCAAGAGTTTCGTGGGCTTGCGCCGTAATTGCCTGCGATTCGAAAATAAATTACACATGTTGGAAGACGCACGCTCTGATTGTGTGTCATTAGCGGGCGAGCAATTTCGTCGTCTTCATCAACCCCGTTGAACGGCTTGACGCAGTTAGCGAGTAATTGATGGCCGTCTGTAATGCGCAACAATTTCTATTTAATCACTTTAAACGCCATGCGATTAATCAAACAATTTCGGAGAACAGGAGAAAGAATTCGTCTACAATCAGTTTTCCTTAGGACAGTGACATATTTGTGACACGACTTCTTGCGAGATGCGGCCACGCCTCAAGTGGCGCATTTGTCAGCGAATGAAAGAATTGTTTAACACTTTGTCACGTTTTGTAGGCGCAATCTTCACACGCATTCATTTCGCTGAGAATGCCCGTGAAAGAAGCGTGAAGAGAAACAGCAGCAGCAGCAGCAAATCAATTATTCACACTAGAAGTATTCATATTGTAGTTTACGAATACATTCAGTGCTTCTCAATCTCATCAAGTGTTTAGCAATTATTTAAGGTGTTTCGTACATTTTTTTGGAGGGCGGGTGTAGCCACCCCTACTTAAGGCCATTGTACCCTCTCCACCCTTATACGGGTTCTACACCTACCGCTAAATAAAGTGGCGGCAAGTTCCAGAATCTTGATCGGAGAGTAAGACAGTAGCTGCCTCGAATTCAACGGATCAGCACATAGAATCTTCATTCTGACATTGAAACTACCGTAATTGTCGACGGAAAAATTCCTGCTCGTTCTTTCCATCTGCACAGCATCCTAAAGCCATAAAATGGAATAAAATTTAATCAATTTAATGCGTAAACTGGCGCCAATTCACTGCGTGTCAAGTGCAACCACTTTGATTTCATTCCTCAACTGGTAATTTGAATTCAGTTTTATTCTAATTGTACTTGGAATGTTTATTACATTCGTGGGTTTCGAAGCAATTAATTTCAAATAGAATCTTACACCTCATACTGCGTAGTTGAGCGTTATCTGAAGAACGATATTTGCTTGCTGGCGATATCATTTACCTTTGTGTAAATTATGTAAGAGTAATATTCATAATTTGCAACAAATTTGCCCACAATATGGTGGCCTTAGACGGCGGGATGAACTCGGCGTGCTGTAGAAAAACAACATTTGCGCAAATGATACAAAACATCCCTACAAGCGTCGAAATAAAAGTGGAAATTGCGAGGCTAATCAAAAGTTTCGTCGGCGCTTTTGGCGCGAAACTTTTGCAATTTCACTGCGCGCCGTACATTTTTTCGCATTTCGTTTCTCGCAAATATTCACGGCGAAATATTTACGCGCGGCCCATCGAAAATCAGAACCGAGACAGCGTTGATGTAAACGAGCATCGGGCACTAAATACCCCAGCGCGTTTCGGTAGCTGAATGAACATTTCGTGGCCGTCGCCGATTTAGCCCGCAGATGAAAGAATTTAATTAATTCGCTGACGATTAAAGGCAATATTGATTCAATATCCGTTCGCGGACTTGTCCACCTGCTGCATCTCATGAAATTATCGAACCATTAGTAATTCGTGAAAAATATGGAATCTCTTCACTATTTTTGCCGAAATCTTCTGCCACCAATTGAAATAAAAGCAAGAATTTATCGATGTTGTCTGCGGATGTCCTTAGGGCTAATTCGCGAAGGTTGCCTTGGCTCATTGTCGAGGAGATTTTGCAAGGCGCAGAACGAAGCATGTTGATGCGAGTTAATGGCGCAAATTCATGTTTGCTAACATGTGTCGTTAACTGCCTGGACGCGGCCGGCGTGTGTACATTATGGTTTTATAACTAATAAAAGAAAACAGCACGATGGCAGGCGAGTCAACTGGCCGTGGAGGCGCGGGCGATGAGCCTGAAGATGGCATGCGAAGTCCAAGCATTTATTTCCCTACACGCCCGATAAGCAAAGCCAAGACGTGCGGGAGGACTTCAAGTCCGTTTAATCGTCGAATGTGCGACCGAGCGCGATGCGAACAAAGTTCAATGGTGTTCGCGAAGTAAGAAAGATCCTGCCGATCCTGCTCAATGCCAGTGTTTCGTTTCTACAACTTTCCAGCCTACGACGTGCCATGTAACGGCATTCAGCGAGCTTGTGTGGTTGTCATTTAATTAATGGCATTCATGAAATATTGTTGTGAGGGAATAGGCGCCATCTTGCTGCATATCAAACCTCATCTCATTTGCTTCATTATAGAGATATGCCATTAAATTCTGTTCTTTATTCTGTTCTTTAGTGAAGTTGCTTGCAACATTCACTCTAAAGACATCCAAGACTGGATTGCTAATGTATTCAGACATCCTATTTTTACAGTCCCCCTCCACCCTTCGTACAACGCTCATCCTGGTCACCATTTTTAAAAGCATTCCTATCTAAGTATAACAGTACCTCGGACATGTCCCAATCATTTTGAGTTTGTAGCTTATTACGCCAGTTAATGTTATCTAAAGCTGCTGGTATTAGTTCATGAAGAGGCTATAAATCAGCGCCCGATTATCGCCCGCACCTCAATCACGGCATTATGCACACCCACAATTGACCCGGAAACATTGCACTCTAACGCACGCGGAAATCAAGGGCGCAAGTCGTTGATGACCGCGTTGACATTCGCGATCTCGATTGATGAGATGCAAAGCATGGCTTAAGCTCATTAAGTTCGACGAAAGGGCGACAAAACAGCGGCCCCGTTTTGCTAATGATGGTCATTCGGTTGGGCTTCTTTTGTGCTTAATGCACACATTTAATTAACAGCCTGTCGCCACCCGCGTCCCGATTAATCGTGTTTTTGTCGAAGGGTTTTGCTTGCGCCGCAACCCACTAATCAACGCCCAGCACGCTCGTTATTGAAGCTTATCAATTGCGTTAATAATGCATAATGGGGCTGCGCTTTCCGATCGCAACGTTTCATTTATACAGCGCGTTCATTAATTAGTGTGGTCCTCCCCAGCACCTGTTCTATTAGGGTCACTAAATATGTATTTTCAATGTTGTTGCAAAAGTCATTGACCTCAATATGTCAAGTAGTAATCATCAATTCACTTTGCAACAGCGCCAGATGTTGATGATGAACATGATATCTGATATTGGGTCAGTGCACCCTTTAAATACGCAACCAACCTAATCCACCTTCTCGTTATCGTTTCGAAACTTGTTGGTTGGTTTATTGGAGGGCGTGTGACACACACAGCATTTAGCCCCTACTATTTGGGCCCATTGTACATCCTCCTTGCATGTCCTCTTAGTTTTGGAAGGGAAGATAGGAAAATATGATAGGAAACTGACATTCTATTGATAAAAAACCTTGCCACCATTCTATACCATTTTACTAACCACAATATTTTAACTTTACTTTCTCAACCACAGGCATTAGATCTAGAGTCAAATTGAACGAGTAATTGCAATGTAAAAATATTAATAAAATTTGTTGCGAATGTAATTGATGCTAAAATGAATCAAAAATTTTCACTAATGTCCGGAAATATCCAATTTGCATCGGCAATTCAACAAACAGCAAATAATTATGAAATTACCTTTTAATATTGCATTCAATAAATTGGTAAATATGGAATGAAAGCAACATTGGTTGTGGAGGGCGTTTGTACTGCCTTTACGAATCAATTGTTTCTATAAATGTAACGATTAAACAATGGGTATATTCGTTTTAACAAAAACATTTACGTTCAGTTGAATAAATATTCAGCTCCGATTTTTTACATTATAATAGAACAATCGAATTCGCCAACTAGCAACTCGATTTCGAAATGAACCAATATTTGGTTGAATTGATATAATTTTCCGATATAATATCTGCTTGACAATTCCTACTGAAACGTGAGAAATCTCAGCATTCTGAAAATGACTTGAAAATCATGAGGGCCGGAACTGACACCAAAGCGCAAGTCTTAGACTACACCTAACATAAACATTACTCAGTACGTGAGGAATGCGTAAAGTAAATATAGAATTTGCATTGTTCGTCGACCACCTAGGAACGTCTCGAGATATCGAGGGCTTTTGTTTGGTAGACCTGGGCAAATGGTGTCCAAAGCAGACGTGATATCCCTGAGCTTCATTTTCGTGTGATATCCGAACATTAGGCTATCTAGTGGAATTGAATAAATAGAAACAGGCCAAATACCAACGACGATATCCTGGCCACAGTTGCCTTAAGCTGCGCTCAGCCGTCGAACGAGTGAGAGGAAGAAGTAAATTTCGTAAGATAAATACGCTCGCAAGCGGAGGCAGGCGGGCAAGCGCCTAAAATAACAACACAACCGTTGGCGCGCAAGATAAATATTCGACAGCAGGTAAGATAAGCCTGAAACAGGCGCGCGCATGGCGCACTCAGCAATCTCAGAAAGCTGGCCGGCAACTGGGATTAATGCGTATCGAGAATATGAGCAAATATAGAACTGGCTCGAAGAAGAAGGTATCGGTGACTGCTTGGCATGCAAACACACATCTCAAGTATTTGCCCAACGCCAACGTCGGCCATATGCAAGACATTCGCGCTATCAGCACCCAAGGTGAAGATTCACTCAAACGGTCACATTGAAGGCGACGAAATTGCGTCAAATCGAAGAAATCCTGATTAATATTACGTGTCATCTGCTTATTACTAGATTACGTTGCTGCTGCCGACAGAGCATGACTGAGAATACGTAAAACGTGTCTTCGGATGCTAAACGAAGCAGTGAGCGAGCTACCTGAGCCGAGGAATCCACGACTAATCGACTTTGGCGACTCTCTTCTCATCGCACAATTTATTCCGGCTCGGATTTATCCGGCGGCGTGAAAGTCTGCATCCCAAATGCGCATCATACTAGAAGATCAAGTCAGGAAGGGCGGAAGTGCGCGCAAGATTAGTGGCGACATCAAACGCCTTAAAAATATCCTCGCCGAATGAATGCACGCTCAAATTACTAGTCGCCCCCCTACCCCAATTGTTGTTGTCTGACAAAGTTAAGTAACAAGCAACATGCGAATTGATTAGATTTGCATATTACACAATTAAGCCCGTCACCAGCTTATTCAAGCCCACATTCGGCACGAACGTGTATGAAATAATGCCCTCCGTGCAATGCGCCCTCCGTACGTGCTCGCCACTAAGTATAGGTTGTGTCCTTTACTGGCTGAAAGCATTGCGCTGGAGACCTGAGACAGCAGCGGAGGGTGCCCAGCGTTTTGCGCGTTCATTACGAACGCAAATTGCGATTTAAATAATTGCTTGTCCACCCTTTATGCGCGCCCAACATGCACCCCAGCAATCGAGTGCAATAGAGCAATTAGTTTCTGCAAATTACACGAAAATACGCGATGTTCTAACGTGCTCGAAGTGCCTCTGCTTAATCGACCATTTCTTCGCTTTTACGGGCTAAGAAGTGTCATTTTACCAGTTGTCCAGGTGCCCAAGGAACACAGCTACGCGGAAAACCAGCTAAATGATCCTGTTGCGAAAACCCGGTTAATAATAATCGTTTTCGTTGCTTTTGACGTTTTATTGCTCGGCCTTCCGCGTTTAGCTATGATTTATATGGTGATCTGGCCATTATGGGAGCTAGGGGGTCGTCGATGGGTCGGAAACCAAGGCGATCGGAAGCTGCGATTGTCGCGACTTGCCGCAGCATCAACCGTCAATGGTCCTCGGCCGGATCTACGCATCGATTCCACATCCAGTTAAAGTCTCGCAACTGCGTTCCTTTATGGTGCGCAGCAGCATCCCTTTGACATTCCTCGAAGCATTCCTCGGCGTCCAGTCGTCCGAGGAGAGACGGAATTCTGTTGCGCATACGCTTAACATCGAAGCAAATTAGGCGCAAAAGAAGCAAACAAGGTGGAACGATGCGCCGGCTTTCAGCTCGTTGTCTACGTTTTAAATGAGTCTGGACATGATTCTCGACCGCAATAAAACTGCTCAACCAGCATTAATCAATGGCAAGAGTGAAAATAAAAGGAAACCATTTCAAGGCGTGCACCTCATTGTAACAAACCTAAATAAGCATTTTCGAATCAATTGCGAGTGTCATTTTTAATTTGAAGCGAAGTTAGCATAAGTAACACGTTTATTTCCTGCGGGGTCTTGAGTTTCATTGATAAATGATGCAAGGCGACCGCATCCTGTGATCTTAGGCACGTACTCACTTCTGAATCACGTTTCAGTGCTGATCGTCATATCGCACTTGGCATTTATTTGCAGCCCAATGAGCTCAGACGTCTAGTTGGGCACTTTGGCTGTATTTTCTATTTAAATTAAAAATGGTTCTAGCAATCGGAAATCGGAAGTTAAGGGGAGTGGAATTCAAGATGCACGTAAATGCGGCGAGACACGTACCGGAATCGTAAATCTGAAGAAAGCGACGCGACCGGAAAGGGTCACAAAGTTTCGCCAAAGTTGATTAATTGCGCTTACTGATTAAAAGATGATTCGGGCAAAATTGGAAACGTACGCCCGCAAACTTTCGCTTATTGCCTCGCCTTTGATCCCAGATTAAGAGTTATAATTAAGTCGCCAGGGTCAAAGAAAGCTTAGATTTATCTTTTGCAAAAATTTATAATAATCGAATGAGACAAATGAGGAATTTTGTAAGAATATCTGCGTCCGGCCACGAGCGAGTTCTTGAGACTAAGGGGTTTGTCGTCACTTGAAAATGGATGACGCGACAGAAACGTGTTAAAGAAGCCAATAAAGACAGAGTTTAGGTCCGGCCTGGACCTATCCAAGCCGGCAACGAATCGGAAAGTTGGGTCGACTTTCACACTCGAATATGAATCGCTCAAACTGCGGCATTTGCGGTGATCGTGTTGTGGCGCAATGATGCGTGTGATAAGAGACTGTCCTTTGACTCGAGGTCGGGATGGGACGGCATTTGGTATGTGATGGCCGAGATGATCTGCAAACAGAGGATGCAATCGAGCGGTTCGGTTCGCAGTTTGCAGGTACTGCAGCCAACTGCTCCGCAATCCAGCGTCTTCGACAACATCAACAATGAATGCGGATAATCCGGTCGCTCCTCTTTCAATTTGCCTTGCAACTGTCTTTTTGTCCGCTGCACTCCTGCTTTGCACCCAACGAAAGCCGAGACATGCGTGTGCACCACATGCTCTGCCGTGAAGGGCGCACAGCATAAAGGGCGGCTTAGCCTTGGGGTAGGTCTTATCGTCGCATAGATGGTTGCGTTGCCATGACACGGATACAAGAGTATCGGTTAGCGATATGCCGAAGCGCCGCCAACACTGAAATAATATTGCGATTATCCACATCACATTGAGTGCTGCATCGAGCTCACCGATTCCTAAAAGAGATTCGCAACGATTGCGTTAAGATTTCCTCGGAATTTTCGACCTAATTTGTACAAAAAGCATTCCAACGAAAATAACTCATTGCGAACTGGCTCTTTATTAATAAATGGAATAACAAATACTTGTTGACAAGTTGGATTCAATCGTATTAAAGAGAAAAATTCCTCGTTGAATGGCAGGAATAAGAACTTTTCTCAATTCCGCCTAAATTGAAGTACTGAGGTAATACCCGAGTCATCAATTGCCTAGGTTGAAAAACAAATCTCGTCGAACCTCGGAAATAATCAGACCCAGGCCACACTGCAATCATCCCCTGTTGAGGCGTTAACGCGACGCGACACTTGAATAAAGTTTTTTAATTCTCAGTTGCGAGTTGCGAGCTTGCATTTGGCGCAGGTGGAAAATCGAATCTTTTCCAACAACGCAGACGTTTAGTTGGCTGGCGGGTGCGAGCCGACAAAGCTATCGGCACGAAGAAGAACTTGAGCAAAGAGAAATTTTAATCAAACCGATATTTGCCATTCGAATTAAAAAAGTACGACGATGGCGGCGGCGGCATTTGGCCGCCTCTGACGCGTACTTCCGGTCGTCAGAATACGCGTCGCTTTAAATTAAAAATGTCAGCTGTCGCGCCGCCTCCAGACGGCGTTGATTTGGCCACAACTGGCCCAGGTGCAATTCGCCAAAGTGCCACATATATTCGACAAATTTACATCTTCATTTCGCGCTTCTTGGCGAGCTTATCAGCGGCGGCAAGCAGAGCTGGCCGACATTGCTCTGCCATTTCGACGTCATTTTTGCGAGCGGAAACACGGCGAAGAAAATTGCGAATTCTTGTCCGCATCGCGAGGAATGCGCGCAAATGCAAATTGGCTTCATCCACGTTTTTGCTGTTCGCTTCCTGCACGAAACGCAGAATGCTATTGTGAGCCATTGCATGTCTTGATTAAATATTTGTTCGTTTATTGGAATTCCTGCTGGCGCCGTGGGCTGAGCATAAAATTGTGGTATTTATTTCACAAATCCGCCCGAGGCGGCTTCTAATACGCTGCGAACACATTTGGGGTCTACTCTGAACTACTCTGAATGTTCGGCCGGAAGGATTTACCAAGTTGCGAGCACATGTGGCCGACTGTACTTGGTCGTCCAGGCTGTGACCGTGGGGGGGTGGTTAGAAGCGTCCTTTGAATTTCCTATTGATGTGTTTATCTTACTGCACAACGCAATAATATTGAAACTGGCAGCGGCGTTTGCAGCCAAAACGCGGAAAATTGATGGCCTCAGTCTTCATGCCATGCATAAAATTGAAAGACCTTTTCATACGCACGCCGAAAGAATTTTAACTTCCTTTCAATGCCGAATCTTCCATCATGTGATTTAGATTTATTTTGACATGTCGGCTGGCTTTGAAAAGGGTTCCATTCTTGAGACTCGTACCTGCCTCCGTCTATTCTTCCGTCTGTCGTCACAGTGTGCGAAATTAGTGGGCACACACGTGACCTGAGTTCGCCTCTTGCTTCGTGTATGCTATCCTCGCATTCTGCGATAAACATTTCGCGATGAAAACGCCCTACGGCCATGCAGCGACGTGCAGCAGAAGGTGTTATATTCTGTGGTCGTCTGTCCTCTCCATAAACAGCCATAAAACGTATACATTACGCCCTGAAAGCAGATATCTCTTTCGGTGCGCAGAGTGAGCGATTGAGGCGGAGGGTGCACCACTTCATCGTCTCCGTGCAATCCAAGATGGCCGACCGGGCGTCTTGATCTCGCTGTCGACAGCTAATTCGGTTATGCGTATGACTCTCGCACTTGAGACGCGTCTTCGCATTGCAGACGCAATAAATTTGAGCGAAAGTAAACAGGCGGTGGGAATTTGAGATCATTGGGTGTCATCACATTTCAACCGAAGATGGAACAGATGTAGAGATACTTATCCCAGGCATAATGTTTTTGACACGCGGCTTGTTAATGTGATTGAAGAAATGAGGTCCCTTTGCAGCAAACCAACTTGATCTAATGACTCCTGACACCTTGATTAGCAACGCTGACAGTACGCATATGGATTTACATCTGTTTCAGCCTGGGGGTTCTCCCAGTACTCAGTTTTAAGAAATATCGACTGCTTCCACTCCTACCTTGTTCGCGCTGTCCGGAAATGTCAGCAGTGGGTTTGGCTAGTGGTGGTGGCTCAATTGCCATTCAAGTGGCTTCTTTCCGAAACGGAAATGTCATGGAATTTCGATGATTTACTGGTGGTTCACAGACTCAGCTGGCAAAGAAATCTACCGAATTTATTGGACAGACTTGAACGATATTGAGATTGAAAGTTGCTGGCCCACAAGACCACAATGTTCGCAAACTGTTTATGGCTTAATTTTGATAGGCTTCAGTTGCAAATTAACCACATTTCTCCGCACCCGAATGTAAACTGCTTCCTACAGAACTTACTACACAACTTTCTGTAAAAGTGGGCAACTGAGAGGCCAGAATTAACAATTGTTGATTTGTAGCTTGTTGATACTCGAGGAATAAAAGAAAGCCTATTTCAATACAGAAAGTCCACAGGAAAACATTAAAATTACTTTGACTTTCTTAGCGAACGTTTGCTTGTCAGAGAATTGCTACATAAAGATGCCAGCGGATGTTGTTGATTGTTATTGACGCGTTGAAATCGCCAGTGAAAAATAGACGAAGTATCTAATATCCTAAAAATAAAACTCTCAGCTTCTCGCCGTCTTCTAGCGTTGTTCTTCAGTTCTCGGTGAATCGATTACAGGTCTTCAACATTCATCTTGAGATCATGTTTGGTTCGTCTACAATTGGCAATTCCTAGCACTTTTTCATTTTAGCGTTAACTAAATTTCAATCAATGTCTCATTTTCGCGCTTTCTCTAATTGAATAAAAAGCTTCGGGCGCTCGTTGATTAAACAACAGGCGCATTGGTAACGCATTGCAATTGAATCGACGCAACGCAATAAATTAAAAACGCGAAATCGACCAATTCGATTTCGTTTCCTGGGAGCGCTACAAACGTTGATAAATTTTCAACATTTTCATCCACTGCGACCGCATTGAATGGTAAGCCAATAGACAGAACAAGTGGAGCCGTATTGCTAGCCTGCCTGTGATAAAATAAGAGCCAACAAGCTCTTTTGGCATTCGCTGCAATTGCTAAATCAAGGAAATGCGCTGAAGATGCCGGAGATTAATTAAAATAGCAATAAAACTACTGTCGTCACTGAGACGAGCAGTGTGCCAACTGCTTTGTTGTCTCTTGCCCTCTGCTTCTGCACCACGTCTGTGCCAGCTTCCTGGAATGCCTTTCACTGCGCTTGGCACCCCTGCGCTTCAATGCCATGGCGTCGCCATTGTTTCTCGGACAGTTAGTGTCGTCTTCATAAAATCCCAGCCACCACAATCGTCGGCAATTGCTGCTTGGCCCAATGCAGCTGTAAACAGTGAGTGCAATGCGGGCAACTTTACTCCGCCATCCAAGAAGCACATTTTTCGTTGGCCGCAGTGGCAATAATGCTCACAGTACTGCTCACCTACTTAATCTGTTGCCATCCACTTCTGTGCGCATTCTAGAAACGCCACTGGATCGTAAATTCCGGCTAACAATCCATTGCAATCGTAAAACTAAGTCAACATCGTCGAGAAGCTGTAAAACTACTCACAATTTCGGGTTATTGCGAGAAAGCATGAATACATGTGATTTCGGACCCTGACACGAAAAATTCGCCGAATTATAAATAGAACTCGCTGTAAAACCTAGGTATATATACATTTAACTCGTTCGCAGTGGTTGATTATATTGATATTATCCAGACAATGATTAATTTGCCTGAATCAATGCAGTATCACAGAAAAGCTACAAGTTTTTGGTTATTCGCAGCCATTTTAGCGTTCTTTGCTAGTTTTCCCGCCTTAACACCTACAATGAACAAAATCAGTCCTCTTGGATGCTTTTAATGCGTTTTAAGGCAATAGAGAAATTGTTTGCGTATTGCATGAGTGAAGAACGGTGACTTGGATGGAAGCTCAGCGAATTTAGTGTGTGTACTCAGGTTAACTAAATCCAAAACCAAGTTAAACACGTCGAGACGAAAAATTCACCAAAATATCATTATTACTCGTTATAAAACCTCCTTATATATGCATTGAACTCATTCGCAGTGTTTGATAATGTCGATATTATCGAGACAATGCTTAATTTGCCTGAATCAATGCAGTATCACAGAAAAGCTACAAGTTTTTGGTTATTCGCAGCCATTTTAGCGTTCTTGGCTAGTTTTCCCGCCTTAACTCCCACAACGAACAAAATCAGTCCTCTTGGATGCTTTTAATGCGTTTTAAGGCAATAGAGAAATTGTTTGCGTATTGCATGAGTGAAGAACGGTGACTTGGATGGAAACTCGGCGAATTTAGTGTGTGTACTCAGGTTAACTAAATCCAAAACCAAGCTAAGCACGCCGAGACGAAAAATTCACCAAAATATCATTATTATTCGTTAGAAAACCTCCTTATATATGCATTTAACTCGTTCGCAGTGATTGATTATAATGATATTATCGAGACAATGATTAATTTCCTGAATCAATGCAGTATCACAGAAAAGTTACAAGTTTTTGGTTATTCGCAGCCATTTTAGCGTTCTTTGCTAGTTTTCCCGCCTTAACACCTGCAACGAACAAAATCAACCCTTTTGGATGCTTTTAATGCGTTTTAAGGCAATTGAAAAATCGTTTGCGTTTTGCCGAAGTGAAGAACGGTGGCGTGTGTGGAAGCTCGGCGAATTTGATGTGTGTACTTAGCTTAACTGAATGCAATGCCAAGCCAAGCACGCTGAAACGAAAATTTCGCCAAAATACTATTACTACTTGCTATAAAACCTCCTTATATATGCATTTAACCCGATCGCGGTGTTTGATTTTAATGATATTATCGAGACAATGATTAATTTCCTGAATCAATGGAGTATCACCGAAAAGCCACAAATTTTAGGTTATTCGCAGCCATTTTAGCGTTCTTTGCTACTTTTCCCGCCTTAATACCCGCAACGAACAAAATCAGTCCTTTTGGATGCTTTTAATGCGTTTTAAGGCAATGGAAATATTGTCTACGTATTCAATGAGTGAAAATCGGCGGCATGGTTGGAAGCTCGGCGAATTTGGTGTATATATTAAGCTCAATTCATGCAATGCCAAGCTAAACACGCTGAAACGAAAAATTCGCCAAAATATCACCACTACTCGCTATAAAACCGCTTAATATATACATTGAACTCATTCGCAGTGTTTGATAATGTCGATATTATCGAGACAATGATTTATTTGCCTGAATCAATGCAGAATCACAGAAAACCCACAAGCTTTAGGCAATTCGCAGCCATTTTAGCGTCCTTTGCTAGTTTTCCCGCCTTAGCACCCATATTCTACAAAATCAATGCTTGTGGATGCGTTTAATGCGTTTTAAGGTAATAGGCAAATTGTCTGCGTATTGAATGACTGAAGATCAGAGCCTTGGGTGGAAGCTCGGCGAATTGCAATGCCAACCAAAGCAAGGCAACGCAAGTCAAATGCAACACAACATAAGACAGTGTCAGCAATAGCAGCAATCGCGTTGCGATCGTGAAAGCTCCGCGTCGAGCTTTTCGACCGAGCGTTTCCGATTGATGCGACGACTCGATGTGGTGGCTGCCTTGGTTGCTAGCATCCAACGTTCAGTCCACTGCGAGCCGCGGCTCGATCCCGTTGCATCCGAGCTCATCTGCTCCTTACGCAGCATCCAAGCACGAGCTTTGCGCGTCTGTCCCGGACCGAGAGCAGCGGTGAACAGTGTGTGACTGTGCAATTGTGCTTCAACTTAGAACCGAATGGATACTCTTATACACACTGTAAGTTTCACTAAAGCGCATCGTTTTCAAGGAATTGCAGGATAATTGCGCAATATCTTAAAAGCTCGGTGACCGCAGTCATTTATTTCCTTCTCTTTTATTCTGAATCAATTTATCAGGAATCACATTTCATTAGTGCATCGAACAATTATAGAAAATACATCTAGAAACATAATCGAAAAATGAAATTGAAATCTAACAATATGAATGGGCTGAATTTCGAATTCAGAATGAGAGCCACTTTATTGTAGTGCTGCTCCATACTTCAATATTCTGATTAGTTGATGGCATTCGTGTCAGAAATCGAATGATTCATCAACATACAAGTCCGGAAACAGAAACGAAGGAGCGAGGTGATTTAGATTGAAATCTAACGGTCGCGGCCGGCTTTCAGAACGTGCAATTGCGAGTTTATGATAATTGCAGTTTAAAAGGACGCCAGCGAATTTCCGAGCGAGCGCAGCGAGTTCGTGACCGATTGGGAAGTGGGACATTTCGCGGTCGCGCTAAAGGAGTACAGCGCAGCTTTTTGCTGTAGCGGGCGAAACTTTGGCAGGAAAGAGAGTCGTCGACTTCCATCACCCGAGTCTTGGCGCAGAGATACGGGCGGCCGGATGCTGGCTGGCTTCGCTGCGATTTCCGGCGCGGCACGCGCATTCGGGAGAACGTCCTGCGACGCAGCCAACTTCTTCTTCAACGAAACTTCAATTGCTATTGTTCGTAAAGGTCCTCATGCGAAAGTCGGAGAGGTGGACGATTAGCCGTGAGTTTAATTGCAGTAAACCAATTGGAATGCAAATAAAGATGATACAGCTACTATACCCTGATTACTCACACTAATCAAGGTATATGCTGAAGACCATTAAGCTGATCATTCCTGGGCAAGTAGTGTGAACAGAGACAAGCGGACGCTTTTTGGGCCTGCCATCAACACCTTTTCGTATTGTTGTGTTCTTAAGTTCAAGACTTGTATTAGAATCAATACATTCATTTTCTACAAACT
>JAOEHK010046890.1:0-22293 GCA_025447835.1 Labidoglobus nevermanni | reverse complement strand
GAAGGCTTAGAGGAAGGCAGAAAGGAAGGCATCCAAATCGGACATGAAAAAGGCAGGGAAGAGGGCATCCAAATCGGCGAAGAAAGAGGTATCCAAATCGGTCATCAAAAAGGCAGAAAAGCGGAAAAAACCGAAGTGGCTAAGAATTCACTCAAGGCCGGTGTCTCTATAGATGTTATAGTTGAAATCACTGGCCTTTCGGTTGATGAAGTTAAACAACTACAAGAGAAAATAGCCTTGTGATCTTTTTAGCTGCTGTTAGATGTATGTTCCCAGAAACTCGCCATGACCATGCAATACCTACAGCCTCAGGGTTACAGCTATACGAACATTGTGATCTTATCACTGGGACTACAGGAGGCCACTTAGGTGGCAGTGGAGGCTACTTGGAGACACCATTATAGAGCGACCCAGTGTCGGCTACTTGTACAGATTTGACCTTTTGAAATTTTTGGTTACAATCAAGTTTAATACTATTGGTAGGGGGTGGTTATTATGGATAAAAATGAAGCTTTAAAAATATTAGGTTTTAATCCAAGTGATAATCCCAGTGAACGAGAAATTACAACAGTATATAGAAAATTAGCTCTTCAATATCACCCTGATAAACATTCAGATAAGAGCAAGGATGTACAAAAACAAAATGAGGAGAAATTCAAAGAATTAGGTAATGCATATAAATTTCTTGCTGAGAAAGATGCAAAAAAAGCTAAAAAACCAAAAGAGACAAAAAAAACTACAAAACCAACCAGTGAAGGTTTGAATGAATTTAATTCTGCTGAAGATTTGAAGTTTCATTTATATGCAGCTCTCCTCAGGCAAGATATAGCATTTCTCAAAAAGCTCTTTTCTAAGTTCAAGAGCAGTAAAGATGGAAAATTTGGTGATTACATCAATGAAACGCACTTTGGAGGTGATTTACCATTATTTTCTGCTATTTCTTCTGGCAATATTGACCTTGTAAAATTGCTCTTGGAAAATAGTGCAGATTCTAATGTACGCAATAAATGTGGTAGATTTCCATTACATGAGGCATCTTATAAAGGGCATGATAGTATTGTAGAGCTACTTTTGAAACGGGGTGCTGATCCTGATGTGCGAGATAAACATGGTAACGTTCCACTACGTACAGCACTTTTTTGGAAGCATTATGGTACCGCGGAACTACTTTTGAAATACCATGCAAATCCTAATATACAAGATGCATATGGTGATGTTCCATTGTATAAAGCGTTTATTTTGGGGCATGATAGCGTTGTAGAATTACTCTTGGAAAATGGTGCAAATCCTAATATACAAAATGAACATGGTGAATTTCTATTATATGAAGCATGTTCTGAAGGGCGTGATAACATTGTAAAACTGCTCTTGGAGCATAGTGCTAACTCTAGTATAAAAAGTGAACGTGTTCAATCTCTATTATGTAAAGCATATTCTGAAAGACGTGATGACATTGTAAAACTGCTCTTGAAGCATGGTGCTGATCCTAATGTACAAAATGAACATGGTGAATTTCTGTTATATAAAGCCTGTTCTGAAGGGCGTGATAGCATTGCAAAGCTACTTTTGGAGAATGGTGCTAATCCTAATGTAAAAGATCAAGAAGGTAGATCACTATTAAGCTGTATACTTAAAGATAGATTTTTACATGACAGTGAAATTAGAATTGTAAAACTGCTCTTGGAGCATGGTGTTGATCCTAATATAAAAGATCAAAAAGGCAAATCACTATTCTATTATATTATTGATAGCTATGGTGATATTGATCGGTATGAAGCTGTAGAATTTCTTTTGGATAAAGGTCTTGACCCTAATATGCAAGATGATCGAGGTAGGGCATCGTTACATTACTTGTGTAGCAAATATTACAAAGATGGTAGTGTTGAAATTGCAAAATTGCTTTTGAGGAGGGGGGCTGATCCAGACTTGAAGGATAAAGATGGCAAAAAACCAGTAGGTCATGCTTATCATGACAGCGATGTTGGAAAACTATTTGGTGCTATTAAATATGGGAAAGTAGCCTTACTTGGGATTGTTACGCTATTGACTACAACAGGTAGTATTGCCTTAATTTCTGGGGTTGCAGACGTATACATAGGTAAGGTTTGGTGTTCTGCTCTTGCAGCAGCTATGGCTGCTGTTGCCTTATGTTGTGTGTGCTGTACAATAAAAACTCTATTTTTTCCACCAGGGCCACCATCTGAGTTTACTGAAGCTAGAGCAGAATTTCTTAATAATGAGAAATTACTAAGTCCAGCAGTTGGAGCGTAATAACTAGAAACTAAAAAAGTTCTTTTTTAAAAAACTTAAGGTATAATATAAGTATTTGACATCTTTATAGTGATTATGCCGAGTTTAAGCTGCCTTTATGGTGATAATGCGGAATTTGTGGAGGAAATGTATAGCCGTTATCTGCAGGGCGATAAATCAATTGGAGAAGATTGGTACAGAATTTTTTCAAGCAATTTAGAAGTTAATAAAGCAGAACCCTGCGGTGTGCAGCATGCAGCCAAGGTGGATGATTCGGTGGCAAATTTTTTCAGATCTTACGGTCATTTTTTTGCGGATCTTAATCCGTTATCACCAAATGTAAATAAAGAAATAGATTATCAGAAATATTCGAATCTCTCTCCAACACATGACGCTGGCGTCTATAGAGATATTTACTGCAAAGACATCGGTTTTGAATTTATGCATATCTCCTCCTATGAGGAGAGGATGTGGCTGCAGGAAAAGATCGAAAATCAAACCTGTACGCTGAGCTCACAAGATAAAAAGGAAATACTCAGACACTTAATCGAATCTGAGATGTTCGAGCAATTTCTCCATATGAAATTCCCTGGATATAAGCGTTTCTCTATTGAAGGTGGGGAATCAGCCATTGTTGCAATTGAGAGAATTATTAGTGATTCCGCGGCTTTTGGTATTGAGGAAATAGTTCTTGGTATGGCTCACCGTGGGCGACTCAATGTTCTGACCAAAGTTATGGGAAAAGAATATGCGGCAATGCTATCTGAATTTCAAGGCAACCTTGCATATCCGAGCGGTCTTGAAGTGTCCGGTGATGTTAAATATCACCTCGGCTATTCTTCTGATCGCACACTTGCTGGCAGTAAGAAAATACATTTGAGTTTATGTCCTAACCCGTCTCACCTTGAAGCGGTAAATCCGGTGCTAGCTGGAAGAATGAGAGCAAAACAAAAAATAAAATCTGTGCTTGGAATATCAATTCATGGTGATGCAGCTTTTATCGGTCAAGGAGTGGTTGCCGAAACCCTGACCTTGAGCAATATTGAAGGATATAAAGTAGATGGTATCGTGCACATTGTCATTAATAACCAAGTTGGTTTTACTGCGAGTCCATGCTGCGCGCGGTCGTCTTCTTATTGCACTGACGTAACTAAATCTATAGAAGCCCCAGTGTTTCACGTGAGTGGAGATAGTCCTGAAGCTGTGAACTTTGTTGCAGGTCTGGCGATGGAATATAGACAGAAGTTTAAAAAAGACGTTGTGATTGATATAATATGCTACCGCAAATATGGCCACAATGAGGGTGATGAGCCAAACTTTACTCAGCCACTCATGTACAAGGCAATATCAAAGCATAAAACCCCAGGAACGCTGTATGAAGAAAAGTTGACTGCAGAGAAAGTATTAAGTGGTGACGAAGTGAATAAATTGCGCAGCGAATTCAGGGCAAGATTGGATAAAAGCCTTGCTGAATCAGTGACTTACACTCCCAAAAAAGCCGACTGGTTTAATGGGGTGTGGTCAAAGCTCAGGAGAGCAAAGTTGAATGATTTGAGCGAATACTACACGGATTCTGGTGTCCCGCAAAGTGAGCTGAGAAAACTGGGTGTACATATAAATAGCAATATCCCCAGTGGTTTTAATATCAATAATAAAGTCAGAAGAATACTCGATGGAAGAATAGAGAATATAAATTCCGGTAACAATATAGACTGGGCAACGGCTGAGAGTCTTGCATTTGCATCGTTGCTCACAGAAGGAATAGGTGTGCGTTTATCAGGACAGGACTCTGGTCGAGGCACTTTCTCGCACCGCCATTCAAGACTTATTGATCAGGTGACAGAAGAAGCGTTTATTCCACTGAACAATATAAATAAAGAGCAAGCTCACTTTGAAGTCATGGATAGCGCACTATCGGAGTATGCTGTGATGGGCTTTGAGTATGGATATAGCCTTGATTCTCCATATTCACTGGTACTCTGGGAAGGGCAATTTGGTGATTTCGCGAATGGTGCGCAAATTATGATCGACCAGTTTATCGCGTCTGCAGAAACAAAGTGGTTGCGATCAAGTGGTTTAGTTCTATTATTGCCACATGGCTATGAAGGTCAGGGGCCTGAGCATAGCTCTGCGCGTATAGAAAGATTTTTACAGCTCTGCGCAGAAGATAATATGCAGGTGGTTAATTGCTCCACTCCGGCAAATTATTTTCATGTTTTGCTCCGGCAAATCCACCGAGATTTTCGTAAGCCTCTGGTAGTGTTTACACCTAAATCGCTATTACGTCACAAAAGAGCAGTGTCTAACCTGTCTGACTTTGAAGGAAAATTCCTCACGGTGATTTCAGAATATAGAACAGGTTTAGTCTCAAATGATAAAATACGTAAAGTTGTAATATGCAGTGGTAAAGTTTATTACGACATAATTGAAATGCTTGAAACACAAAAAATAAGTGACATAGCAGTGGTACGTTTAGAACAGTTCTATCCATTTCCTGCTGATAAGCTAAGCATTGAGCTTGAAAAATACGAAAACGCTGAAATCGTATGGTGTCAAGAAGAACCAAAAAATATGGGAGGATGGTTTTTTATCGACCCATTGATAGAAGAAGTGTTATCTAGTCTCAATATTCAAGCAAAAAGACCTAAATGCATTGCAAGACCTGCTGCTTCATCTCCTGCATGTGGTTATGCTAGTGTTCATGCTCAGCAACAAGAGGAGATTTTGAAGCAAGTTATGCAAGGGGTTTAGAGCTGTTGAAGCAAAAAAGATTTTTATTTTACATTTATTGAACTACCAAAATTTCCCAAGACTTGCCTATAATGTGCGACGATAAAAGCACTCTCATCTATTTTCGGCTCATAGTTTTTGTATTTTAAAACGTGGCAGCTTAGAGGTTGGCAAGGTTTGCCAATGCGTTGCTATGCAAGATTTTTGCAATATGTAGAGTATGGTTAGTAAAATATTCTTTGCTACACGCCTTAAATGCGTTACTTTTATCCGTTAGTTGAAAATTTTAATATGTTATTGCCCTTTCTATTGATCTTATCTCTCATTGCCCAGTTCATTGAAATTGATATTTCTGTACCTAGCTTTCCAGATATAGTGCGCTACTTCGGTGTATCAGAAGGTACAATTCAATTAACTATTGCTTATAATTTTCTGGGTTTTTGCATAGGAGGGTTGTTCTTCGGTCCATTGTCTGAATGCTACGGCAGGAAAAGAATTATGATCATAGGTAACACTTTGCTACTTATCGGTGCTGTTGGTTGTGTTTTTGCCCCATCGGTTTTTTGGCTCTTAATCTCCCGCTTTATTCAGGGCATTGGTGTTAGCACATCTGTAGTTGTATTTGCAATTGTTGCAGACAGCTATAAAGGTGTCGAAGCGGTGAAATTCATCGGTATCATGAATTCTATTGTCACAGTTGTCATGGCAACTGCGCCGGTTTTAGGCAGTTTTATCAATGAAATTGTAGGGTGGCGTGGCAATTATGCAAGTGTTGCAATACTTTGTTCTATCTCTTGGGTTTTGTTGCTTTTTCTGTTACCTGAAACCAAAAAGGATCGTGATACTTTCAGTTTAAGAAAAATGATGAAAGACTACAGGAAGCTATTATTGAGTCCAAAGTTTATAGTTCCATCTTTGATAATGAGTCTTTTCTCTGCTGCTTATATGTCGTTTATTACTTGTGGACCTTTTTTGTATATAGAAACTTTTGGTTTATCCAGCACTATTTACGCACTACATCAAGGTGCAATAGTTGTGTCCTTCTCAATCATTAGTCTCTTTGCTGGCAAAATCTTACAGAAACTTGGAGCGATATGGTGTGTAATTTCTGGTATAGGTGTGATTGCTATTGGATCTCTATTGCTTTTGATATTCAGTATAATCATGCCCAATTCCTACTATTTAGTAACATTATCTATGATTATTTTTTGCATCGGTTGTGGAATTTGTCAGGCAGTGCTTTTTAACGCATCATTGAATGCTTTTCCTGAAATTAAAGGTACAGCTTCTTCCGCATTCTCATTTATTAGAGCTTTTATCATGGCTACTTTTATTGGCTTAACGAGCTGTGTTTACAATGGTCAAGCAATAAGTGCAGCTATTCTTGTTTTTTCTGCAGTAGTGTTAGTTTGCTGTTTATTTGTTGCTTTTAAAAGATGCAGTTGTAGTTGATGCAGATAGTTAGTTCTCTCCCGCTAACCTTTCTGCTTCGTTACGTGAAATTAATGCTTCAATAAATTCATCTAGTTCACCTTCTTTTATAATCTGCTCTAGCCGATGTGAAGTCAGATTAATTCTGTGATCTGTTATTCTTGATTGTGGAAAATTGTATGTTCTTATGCGTTCAGAGCGATCTCCAGAACCAATTTGACTTTTCCTCATTGTTGATCTTTCTATTTCTTTTTTTTGTCTCTCAATTTCGTATAGTCTTGCTCTCAACACTTTAAGCGCTTTGGCTTTATTTTTATGCTGCGATTTTTCATCTTGCTGTATTACAACTATTCCTGTCGGCAAGTGAGTAACTCTTACTGCGCTGTCAGTTGTGTTGACTGATTGCCCTCCAGGACCACTAGACCTGTAAACATCTATCCGTAAATCTTTCTCTTCTATTTTAAAATCAACCTCCTCAACCTCTGGTAATATTGCAACAGTAGCTGCCGAAGTGTGCAGCCTTCCCGAGGATTCAGTTTCTGGCACTCGCTGTACTCTGTGTACTCCTGATTCAAATTTCAGCCTTGCAAAAACCTCTGTTCCATTAACAAGTGCAGAAGCTTCTTTATAGCCACCTATACCTGTGCTAGAAATACTTATTGGTTCAAATTTCCAGTTTCTTTTTTCTGCATATTTTTGATACATGCGAAATAACATCGCTGCAAATAATGCTGCTTCTTCTCCTCCTGTACCTGCCCTGATTTCTAGTATTGCGTTTCTTGAATCATCCTCATCTTTGGGCAGTAGTGCTAATTTTAGCTTGGTTTTTACTTTTGGTAATAATACCTTTTGCTTCTCAAGAAGTTCTTCTTTTGCTAATTCTTTTATATCGTGTTCACTATTTTCATCTTTTATTATCTCCTCTAAGTCTAAAATTTCCTTTTTCAGCGTATTGTATTCATCAATTATCTCGATAATTGGTCTGAGTTCAGAGTATTCTTTTGAGAGGCTGATAAACTCTTTTTGATTTAAGTTAGTAGGATTCTCCAATTTTCTTTCTATATCATCAAATTTTTTCTTTAAGTCTTGTAAATTGTTTTCTATGTCCATACAGCTTAGGTCTAATATTTTAACTATTCTGAAATATATACTTGAAATAA
This sequence comes from Labidoglobus nevermanni, assembly GCA_025447835.1. Taxonomy (NCBI): domain Eukaryota; kingdom Metazoa; phylum Arthropoda; class Insecta; order Coleoptera; family Staphylinidae; genus Labidoglobus; species Labidoglobus nevermanni. The sequence continues at coordinate 14,722 of JAOEHK010046890.1, read as the reverse complement.
AAAATTTTTTATTTCAAGTAATGACATTATAATATACCTACTACCTTAGATATTTCTATATATAATGGCAAAAAAGATGACATCTAACAGCAACTTTATATTTGGAGCTTCAGACATAAAGTCATTACCAGATGAATTGGTTCCGGAAATTGCGTTTGCTGGCAGATCGAATGTAGGAAAATCCAGCTTAATTAATTTGCTTATAAACAGTAAAAAAGCTGCCAGAGTTTCTTCTAAACCTGGGTGCACTAGACAAATAAATTTTTACTCTATGTACAACGATAAGTTCAGGCTTGTTGACCTTCCAGGATATGGCTATTCTTGTGCAAGTAAGGAAGAAACGATACAATATTTAGGTCTAATTGAGTATTACTTAATCCAAAGAAAAAAACTAAAAAGAGTGTTTGCATTGGTAGATAGCAAAGTAGGACTAAAAGAAATAGACAAAGACTTTATTTATTGGTTAATATATAATAATATTAACTTTGATATTGTGCTAACAAAAATAGACAAGATAAGTCAAAAAAATCTCGATGCCATTCTGGAAAGCACTCAAAAATGGATTGATAATGAGAATGTGTCAATTCATCAAATAAGCACCCGTATTAAGTGTAAAATAACCAAGGTAAGAGATGAGTTTTTCAAGTTTGCAAGATAAAAGAATGAAGAGCAGTGAATTTTCAAGTGGTGAGGTATCATTTAGACAAAAAGCAGAAATATTGCTTGAAGTGCTATCTAATATACCAAATTTTGTAGGCGAAACTTTCGTCATCAAGTGCGGCAGCGTGACAATTTCAAATGAGACACTGTTCAATACTTTTGTGCATAATGTTGTCTTGTTGAAACAGCTTGGCATAAATCCAGTTATAGTCCATGACGGAGAGCATGAAATTGATTCTGTACTAAAAACCTTGGGTATCAACAGTAAGTTTGTGAACAACATCAGACTTACAGACAAAGATACTATGAAAATCGTTGAAATGGCGCTATGTGGCTCAGTTAATAAAAAAATTGTTCAGCACATAAATTCTGCTGGTGGTTCAGCTATTGGGTTATGTGGAAAAGATGGCAACCTAATAAAAGCCGAGAAAGTAAGCACTACGCTTAGGGAAAATGGATCAAACAATATCGAGAGAATATTAGACATGGGATTTATTGGCATGCCAATCGAAATCAATCCTGATATATTATTTTTTGTTGAGGAATCAGATTTTATACCAGTTATTGCACCTATCGGTCATGGAAGAAATGGAGAAACGTATCACATCGATGCAGATAGTGCTGCAAGTGCGATAGCAATTGCAGTGTCTGCATCCAAAATGATAATCTTTAGCGATACAGAAGAAATAGATAAAATTGGTGGTAGGAAAATGTCTGTTAAAAATTTAAATGCATCGATTAATTGTGGTAAAATTAGGGGAGAAAGACTTATTGAAAAGCTTATAGCGTGCACAAAAATGGTGGAAGAATGTGCTGGAACCGCTCATATAGTTGATGGTGGAGTACCTAATATTATAGTTGATTTATTTACCGAGAATAATTCGAGTGTGTCGATTGTGAATGATTTGTAACTGAACATTAATTGCTGTCTTTCGCGGACACAATTTGCATGTTATAATTTAAGCTTTGGTAGGTAGAGTGCAAAAAGTTAAAGTAGAAATAAAAAAATTATTACACGGAGAAGATCTGCCTCTTCCGGGTTATGCAACTGCGCAGAGTGCTGGCATGGACCTTTATGCAGCGCTGGACGGCTCTGTGATTTTAAATCCACTTGAAAGATTACTTATTCCAACTGGGATTGTAATTGCAATACCAAATGGTTTTGAAGGACAAGTTCGCCCGCGTTCTGGTCTTGCTGCAAAACATGGGATCACTGTTTTAAATTCTCCTGGCACTATAGATTCTGATTATCGAGGTGAGGTTAAAGTTTGCTTGATTAATCTAAGCAATCAACCGTATGAAATAAAAATGGGGGATAGAATTGCACAAATCCTTATTGCTCCTGCATCTTGGGTAGTTTGGGATTATACCGAAGAATTTTGCACAGAAGAAACTGACCGAAATGCAGGAGGTTTTGGCTCAAGTGGTAGGTAGTTTATGCAAAAGTGCTAAAAACCCCCTTGACTGCAATAATTTTTTACATACAATTTTAGTATATTAATAATTTGTTAAAGAGGTACTTATGTCAATCTCCAAAGTTTTTAAAAACCATCGTGGTCAACTCCACAAAATGAACACTGCTCTTGTAGTACTCATTCCTCTGTATGCTGCTGGTGCAGCAGCAGCACTTTCAGCACCTTATTGGGTGTCTTCAACTTGTACGCTAGCTCCACTTGCGGCTTTTGCAGCTACACCACTTGGAATAGGTATATTAGCAACCGTTGCTGTTGCGCTAATTGGTTTAGCAATATATGCTATTATGAGAAATAATGAAATATCTGAGGTGAAAGCTCCGAAGATTGTTAATAAGGGAGGTAAATTAGCACTGCTATTAACAAGAGAGGTGCTTGAAGAAATGAAAGAGAATAACAAACATAAGGATAAAGACGGTAACGAAGTAAAAGATGAATATTATATAGATTTCAGCCTGGGAGACAAGAGCTACCGTGTTATTGTTGGCGATAATGCTACCGATGAGCTAGGTAATACTTTACTCTTAAATATAAATTCACTAGAAGTGAAAAACGATGAGGGTAAATATGTTCCAATAAGTGATAAAAGTAAGCAATTGGAAGAATTAGACTTAAACAAAAATGATGCTAAAGAGTTTAATACCTATTTAGGTTCAGTTGTTGTTGAACAAGCTGGTCAAAGCCAAGGGCAAAAAAAGTAAGCAGTGCAGCTTAAGTAAAACAAAGGGGTAGGCTAAGTCTGCCTCTTTTTTTCTTCTGGAAAATTCTTAGGTTCCAGTGTTATTTGTTGGAATTACCTTTACTACCATCTAAAAGTGGCCAGCAATGACTGGTATTAAGCCATTTCTATTATATCTAATTAAGCATATTATAGGTAAATGAATTTTAATATAATCTTATTATACTTATGGATATATACGCTGTATAAAACGAAAGTATGGAAGACTTCATAACTGCAAGAAGGAAAGATGATGTTGTAATATCTGTTTGTCAGGATAATAAGAAAAAAACTGTGCTAATTTCAGGGCTTAATCAAGCTGCAAGGGATTTGTTAAAATACAAGAAAGAGAGCCTACTTAATAAGCCATTAATCAATATCTTAAGTGCGAGAGCAGCTAATGACGTGAAAAATTACTTAGAATATACCGAAGATGGGCAAGATTTACTTGATATATTACCTAAAGTGATAGGCTTTTCCTTAATTGACGTCAAAGGAGAAGATATCAGGACAAAAGTGAAAGTCTTTCGCACCATGCAATTCACTGATGACAAGATTAATTATGAGCTGTTAATACGTGACATCAGCTTGTTGCATAAATTAGGAATATTTAGAGATGAATATCTAATGGGTAAAAAATACAAAAGCCATGACTTGTTTGATATACCAAACAGTGATTCTTCTATCCTGGAGCTATGTGTTATATCGAATTTCGCCCTGCAATATCAAATTAATGTGGCTATGGGAGTTATTGGTTTTAACTGTAACGAAATAGATGACGCACTGAAAGTTGTTGTAGAACACTTTCACAAAAATTGCCGTAGTGATGATTTTCTAGGGTATATTGGCGAAAATAAATTGCTCTTTATCTTATTTAACTGTAGTGCAGAAGACGCACCTAAAGTGATTGATCGGATCCATTCTGCTATCAATAAGCAGTTACTAAAACATAGGTTACCCAGTATATCAGTAATTTATGGAAGCGTAGCTCAATTAGCCAAAAAAGCCTTCTGAAAGGTTGTCTTTTGTCTATATTGAGTTTAAACTTAAGTTTTTTATAAAGAATTAAGTCTATCCGTGAAACTGAGATACTGCCTAGTAACACTGCTTTTGTTATTGTTTTCGCAAAATGATGCTAGTGCTAGGGTAATTCTGGACAAAGGAATGTTTTATGCGGAACTGGACGGAAAGATAGATTTAAGATTCGGCTATGCTTTTAACAAAGATTCTTTCAATATTCAGCCTAAAGACAAGATTTCAAGTTATTCATATTTACGCCTTCTTTATTTACAGCAGGTTTATCCAAATACTCAAATGGGGTTTAATGTCAAGGCAGGAGTGTCTAGTATCGCAAACCTAAAGGCGTTAGACATAGAAAAATTAGACATGGAGGAATGGTATTTTATCATAAAAAACCAGGGGCTTGGATCAATTGAATACGGTAAAAGAAGTTTGGTTAGCCAAAGTATGCTGATTAACACCTCAAAAATTTATGCAGCCGCAGGAGGAGTAAATGGCTGCTGGGCAAACTATGCAAATTTGCGTGGCAGTGAAAAAAAGGGTATTGGTGCTGGATATGATAAAGACAAGGTGTTCTGGGTTAAGCCTAATATTTATAGTGATTATAACGGACTTGAACTAAAGTTAAAGCAACCAGCAATAAGCTATATCTCTCCTGAAATTTACAACTTTCAATTGGGACTCAGTTATGTTCCAGGAAAAAATAACTTACATTATAGCAATCTAATTGCTGCTGGCCTTTCCTATAAGAATGGTTTATCAGATAATGTAAGTTTTACTACTGCTTTGACTGGTGAATTTGCAAAGGAAAATCTAACTGATTGCTCAGATGGAACTAAAGAAGGTCATACATGCCGTAATCAATTATTACACTGGAACTTTGGCTTAAAGTTAAAGTTGTTTGATCTTGATTGCATTTTTTCGTATGGTAATGGTGGTAAATCCGGTGAAAAACGTGATCCTGAAGTAGACAGCACATATTACACGAATGCGGGTGTCGCTTACCGCTCTGATTCTTACAAATTGAGCTTAACACATTTCAATAGTGGTAGGGATATTGTAGGCGAAGGTACAAACAGATTAACATCATATGCTTTAAGTCTTGAAAGTTCTCTTTTTGTAGGCACTTCATACTATCTCGATATTGTAAAATTTAACACTGAAGAGCCAGCCAAAGAATCCAAAAACAACTCAGGTTACGTATTCTTAGCTGGGCTGAAGTTAAGCTTTTAATAAGAGTTTTCTTTTGTTCTCCTCTATCTTTTCAATACTCTCTGTGCTACCAGTAGACAAAAAACATCAAAACATGTTTTTAAACTTTTGCCAAAACCCTGGTTTATTATCATTAACCTTTGTGAATGCTATGTTTAAACTGTATTTCGGATCATCTGGCACATCATATCTAATGTTAAGCGTTGAAACTTTGTTGTTATTATAAGCACAAACATCGTCATACGATAACTTTGTCGTGTAGCACTTTACACGCTTTTGCTTATCATACACTATATCGCCTGATCCCCCTTCTAGCTCTACAAATTTAGCTTTTTTCTGATATTCCTTTATTTTTATTAAATCCTTATCCAGTGATATTGAAACAGGCAGCGTATTCCCAGCATATTCTTTAGCTAAAAGTTCACTTTGAGGATGCATCTCTATCTCCCTGCCATAATGCGAGTCCATAAAATTGTTAGTATAGAACTTATCTCCAGCATGTACGCACTCATTAGTGGCATAAGGTACACCGCCATAATTGCATTGAACTTTATAGTCTCCTATCCCGTTATTTTGAAAAAAATCATGAATGGTAGTGTAACTACCAGCAGCATCATTTATATAATCCATTGCCTAATCCTTAAAACTTTTAATTCATTATACCATAAGTAATTACGCCTATCAATTAGGAGACTCTTTCTTAATTACTTTTAGTAGATTGTAAGATTGCGACTTTCTTATCTCCCAGTTCCTCACATACTGCTGGACTAATTTGGGGTAGTCTTCAATAATTAACAAGTTTTCAGCATTCCCTTTTTCAGCTGTCTTACTCAGGTTAAACGATCCTGTGATAACCTTTTGATTATCGACAATTATTACTTTATTATGGGCAATTTTTGGCTTATCATCAATCCAAACTGGTATTCCACTTGCAAACAATTTATTTATCATACTATATTTTGAGTGAAGTTGCGATTTATCCAAGATGACTCCAACATCAACGCCACGTTCTTTAGCATTAATCAAAGCCCTTGCAACTGTTTCAAGAGTAAACGTATATTCTTGAACTAAAACAGATTTTTTAGACTGGTCTATTTCACTGATTATTGATACAGCACAGTCTTCTTCAGGCGAAAAGCAAACTGTAGCTTTTGGACAGGGTGAAAATATAGGACCTGTATAATAATACAGAGAAAAACATGCTAACAAAAATAAAAGGTATAAAAGCCTCACAAACCACACCTAAATACATGGTGGTAGACTACATCATAGTTTAATTATCTGTCAATCCATACTCCTTCCACTTCTCTGTAATTTTTCTTACTATTTCCTCACTCATTTTAATTGCCTTTCCCCACTCTCGTTTGGTTTCAGGTGGAACTTTGTTTGTCGCATCAAATCCCATCTTACCTCCAAGTCCACTTTCAGGAGAGGCAAAATCTAAATAATCAATAGGCGTATTTTCTATCATGATTGTATCCCGCACCGGATCCATCCTCGTTGACATTGCCCACATTACCTCTTTCCAGTCACGTATATTTATATCATCATCAACAACCATGATAAATTTCGTGTATAAAAACTGTTTTAGAAAAGAGAGTATGCCCATGACAATTCTTTTTGCATGTCCGGGATAAGATTTTTTTATCGACACCACTGCTATTCTATAGGAACAACCCTCTGGCGGCAGATAAAAATCCACTATCTCTGGAAATTGGTTGATGAGAATTGGCACAAAAATCTCGTTGAGTGCTTCACCAAGAATTGATGGTTCATCTGGTGGCTTGCCAGTGAAAGTGCTGAGGTAAATTGGATTTTTGCGCATTGTAATTGCAGTGATATTAAACTCAGGAAATTGCTCAACAGAATTATAGTAACCAGTATGGTCTCCGTATGGTCCCTCATCTCTATACTTATCCAAACTCACATAACCTTCCAAAACGATTTCCGCATGAGCCGGTACTTGAAGTGGAATAGTCTTGCAATTAACAAGCTCAAGAGGCTTCTTTCGCAGCAGTCCAGCAAATTGGTACTCCGACAATGTTTCTGGCACCGGAGTTACTGCAGCAATAAGCGTTGCAGGATCGCTGCCAATCACAGCAGCAGCAGGAAACTTGATACTTTGCCCACTCTCTTTCCATCTTTTATAATGACCAGCCCCTCCACGATGTGCAAGCCAGCGCATTAGAGTTGTTTTTTTATCAACAACCTGCATACGATATATTCCAAGATTGAAGTTATCCTGTTTATCTTCCGTCGGTCCTTTTGTTACCACAATTGGCCAAGTGATAAGTGGTGCGGGTTCATTCGGCCAGCATGTCTGGATAGGCAGTAGACTAAGGTTCACTTCATCTCCTGTCAGCACCACTTCTTGACATGGAGCTTTGCTTACAATTTTACTGCGCATCGATAACACAACTTTCAACAGAGGAAACATTTTTATAGCATCTTTGAAGTTTTTTGGCGGCTCAGGCGATTGCAAAAACGCCAGAAGCTTACCAAGCTCTCTTAATTCACCAGGGTTTATGCTCAGCCCCAATGCAATTCTCTCAATAGTACCAAATAAATTCACCAAAACTGGAATCGAGTTTTTGCCATTTTCTGTGACAACATTTTCAAAGATGATAGCTGGCCCTTTGTTTGACAAAACCCTGCGGTGAATTTCTGTCATTTCAAGAACCGTTGAAACCTCTTCCTTAATCCGAATCAGATCCTTTTTTTCCTCTAAGGCTTTAATGAAGTCGCGTAGGTTGTTATACATATTTTAAAGCTTTAAGTTTACATTTAGTTTTCAAGAACTTTAGACTACAAGGAAGCACTGTTCTTTTTTTCAGATTTGAGACGTCACATAAAACAATTCATCTATTCACTGATTATTATAGAAGCCCTAGAAAAATTATTTTCTAGCTCGCTTTTTAAGTTTTTATACTCGGTAGTGTTTAACTCTTCATTGGCAATAAAGCTTTTCTGTATAGCTACTATATCATTTAACTCTGTGCTGCCATTTTGATGTTTACATGACCTATTTACATATAACCATGGAGAATTTATTTTAAAATTCAATTCTGCACAGTTTTTAATCGCAATATCTTTTATTACCGTATGCGTTTCACGAGTATAAGGAGTACCTATAAAAATGTCTGACACTTGGTCAGAAACTGTATTTACGACACCATTAAGCAAATTATTTTCTAAAGTTAAAGCAAGTCCTAGGTTCGTCCTAAAAACTTTATTTTTTTGTTGTAATTCATACTTAATTGTAAGATCCTCTACATTACGCGAAGTAAGATCAGGCAATTCTAAGAATTTCTTTCCTTTTTCATTAAGATATACTCCACTAATTATATAAAAAACATAATCTCTTAACTGCTCGTTTGAGTAATATAATCCAGCACCTACTAAGCTCATAGCTGACTCCCCTTGCATAGTAAGCTGACCACGTTCGTTTACAACATTATCTTGTATAGTTAATTCACTATGGGATATAATTTTTGAATTTTCAGCTTGTACAGCAGGAATTTTCGTGTAACTCGCTTCTTTAGAATCCAATACTAAAGCAACTTTGTCAGCAACGTCTGGAAAAATGCCTTGTGCCATACTGACGACATTAGTTGGATCAATCCAATATATTTTTCCACCTTTATTTGTTACTCTGAGCATCACATGATTAAAATTGCCCATATTAGGTAATGCTTCGGAATTAGGAATGCTAGTAATTCCTCTCATAACTAGAGTAGGTTGAACTCTGTAACCAAGTTTTTGTAAAATAGCAGCCGTACTAACAGAAAAATCCTTGCAATCTCCAGTTTGATAATCAGCAATTTTCTCTAAATCTCTTGGAAAAAATTGTCCTGACACTGTACGCCAATCTCCCATGTATTGAACTTTCTCATTCAACAAAGAAGTGACAACGTTAATTTTCTCTTCATCAGTACTCTCATTGGCAGCAGATTCAGCTATGGCCGTAAAAATTGTAGGAAGTGGCTGATTAATGACGTTATAATATCCAGGAGCTAATTTTTTAGCTAGGTCTTCCCATTTAGATAGGCTTGACAGTGATACCCAAGTATTGTGCTTAAAATTCAATATTCCATTATGTGGCTCATTTATCAAACCTTCATAAATTGCCTTTTTTAAAGTAATGCTTATAGAATGTACACCATTCTTTTTCTCCTCAGCGATCTTTAATACGTTTCTTGGATCATTCACTCTAATCTCTAGAGGCAACTCAGAATTGATTTTAGTATTCTCTGCTTGAAAATACTGCCCATAATAAGGAAGGTTCAAGCCACAAAAATTATCAATAGGAGCTTTTTTATGAATTTGTTTGTATTTTAAATATACTTCTGAACCAATTGTCATTTTAGGAAATGATATGGTTACTTGCCTTAGCTGATCGAAACCTTTAGGGCTAGCCAACGCCTTGTCCTCTATCATGTTTTTAGCAACTACATATTCCTTCCCATTGTAAGCTGTTTTAGCTTCTAAAATAGTGAGGTCTGCACTATCACCATTATAAATAAGACTGTATGGGGAGAATGCACTACGCCCAGATTCCTTGAGTACTTTTGCTTGGAATTCTGATTCTAATTCATAAGTACCATCACCATTAATATTAATGGTGCTATTAGAAATTTTGATCTCAATGGGAGCATCTTCATACTTAGTCCACCTTGCTTCAGCTTCAGGCGTTATGAAAAATACTAATAATGTTAAGTTACAGAGAGTTTTTAAAAATTTCATTACGATAACCAGCTCAAGACCTATATATCATTTATTTGCCATTATTATTAGTCTGCTATTAGACTTCATCTAAATCAAGCAGAAAAAGGTGGTTATTTTGACATTTTCTTTGCCCTCAAATTACCCTAGCTATAAATATTAAAAAATTTACCAATGAGAAAAAAGGCAAAAAATCCCCGTGGTGCGAGTTTTGACCCTCTAATAATGTAAATTGGCGCTGTAATAATGTACTGACGCTTGATTTAAGCGCGATTTGGCTGCATGTGAAAAAATTTAAAAGACGTGCAGCCCCAATAATTTTATGTAGTCGGCCAATAAATCCTTAAGTTTTTTACTAAATTTTTGTGATTGAACCCGCGCGGATCAAAAACAAGTTTTGAGTCAGAAATACCCTTATTTACTATAATAATGAGATTGGCGTGGTTTGTCAAGTAATTTCTTCGTTTTACGGCTGGGGTGCTGCAAAAATATAAGGGAAAGCTGCTTAAAACAAGTCTTCTAACGTAATCACGTGATGTATTGTATCTTTTAGATATTGGTTTTCAGAAGCTCCATTTGCAGCAATTAATACCCAGAATACCTGCTTTTTCGACTTCGTTTTTTCTCTATAAACTGCCTCTTTTCTCTTTAACTGTTCAACAAATTCCTTTGTTACTGCATAAGGTTTATCGCTATACTTTATTTCACAAAGCATTACACATCCATCTTCTCGATCGAAAACCAAATCTATTTGTGCACCAGACTCTTTACTGTATTTTTCTGGTTGATATTGCCAATCTCCACATATGACTGCTATATGCTCTATATCTAATTTTCTTCTAATCTTATTGGCATGTTTAAAGCACACCGCTTCAAATGTTTGCCCTGTCCATGTTTGCCAGGCTGGCTTCTTTATCGCTAATTCCCAATAGTGAGCATCACTTATTATTGCCCTTTTTGTTACTTCTTTAAACGGCTCAATCCATGTTAGATAGAATAATACATACTCATCAATTACCCTGTAATATACTCCTCTCTTTCCCTTGTTCAGCGGTAAAAAACCACCGATAAATCCTGCTTCTTCTAAACTCCTTAATTTAGCAGTTAAGCGACCACCCTCAGCGATTTTAGTCGCTTCTATAAGTTCTTTTCTGCTGATCCCTTTTGGCTTTTTTGCAATTGCACGAATGATATTTAGATATGTCTCTGGCTCTTCATACAAAGAATGAAATAGCATATCAAATTCATCAAATAACAAACCATCCTTCTGAAAACAGATCGCATTAATATTTTGTGCTGCTGATAGTCCTTTACTTATTTCCTTAAGGTAATGTGGTATCCCTCCCATAGCCATGTAGATCTGTAATATCTGCTGGTGATTAAGGCTGACTCCTAAATATCTTAGGTACTCTTTAGTTTCACGTAAGTTAAAAGGCTGCAAAGGTATTCTTGCGGTAATACGATTATGCAATCCTCCTTTACTATAGATTAAATTTTCCAACATCCAAGAAGCTGCTGAGCCACAAACAATCAAGATAAGTTTCTTTCGGTATGTCCAGTGTATATTCCAAAAATATTCTAATGCTTTTAGAAAATCAGATTTTTTTGTAGCCAGCCACGGCAGTTCATCAAAAAATAGGACAACTTGTTCATTCTCATGTGTGTTGTCAATAGCAAGTGTTAATTGTTGTAATGCATCCATCCAGTTTTTAGGTAAAGCCATTCTTGCACCTTTATAAAAAGTATTTGATAATGATTGTGTAAAAATTGCAAGTTGTTCCTGCAGGGTACCATTATTGAGACCAGTCTGTTCAAATAAAGTATCAGCATGTTTACTGAAAAATTGTTTTATTAGGTACGTCTTACCTACACGACGCCGACCATAAACAGCAATAAATTCAGCTGATTGAGAAAGAAGTTTGTCTTGTAGAGTAGCTGTTTCTTTTGCTCTACCAATGACTGGTTCGTTCATATAATTTACCGCCGCGTTTGTTAGCATTATACATGGCGGTTATAAGATAATCAACTTTTTTACCGCCGCGTTTACAGTTGCTATACGTGGCGGTAAAAAATATAGCACCTTATAATTTGCTATTCTGGGGTGTTTTAGCCATTTGACCATCAACTCCTTTGATAAATTCTATGGTTGAATTTCTTTGTGTAAAGTTTGCATTCGAGGCAGAACTTGCTATAAAATACACTTGATATAAATGTTTTTATATATTAATATTAAATACCTCTTTTAGTATGTAGGTACTAAAAGTTTTACATTGTAGGTCCTTTAATAAGCATATGCATAGAATATCGTTTTTATTGATTTTTATATTGGCAGTAGCAAGTTTGCCAGCAATAAATAATTGGCTTTCGCACCGCAGTCAAACCCTAAACGATGACCAAATAGGTGAGAGATTAGATAATTATATCAGTAGAAATTTTGATAAGATTATAAAAACCCTCCGAGAAGAGTCGATTAAAAGTAGCTATGTTGCACGTAATAACGCAACTAAAGGTAAAATTTTACAGTACAAAAATGAAATATTCGACTCAGCTTACCCTCACTCAGGAAATAAAAACAGCAAAGTTATAGCCGTAGGTTTCTTTGACTATTCTTGTGGCTATTGTAAAGCTATAAAGAACGATATAAAACAGTTAATCAATGACGGCAAAGTTAAGTACATCTTCAGGGATACTCCAATACTTGGTAATGATTCTCTCAAGGCAGCAAAAAGTGCTTTAGCTGTCTATTTCGTCGATAAAGACAAGTATTTAGATTTCCACTATGCTGCTTTAAGTCACAGGGGAGAATTTTCAGATGAAACTATATTAGGTATAGTGAAAAATATAGGGATTAATGAGGATGATTTTAATAACTCCATGAAAAATAATGCAGATAAAATTGAGCAAATGATAAGCAACAGCAAACTTTTAGTAAGTGAGCTGGGAGTAGGTGGTACGCCTTTTTTAATAATCGGGGATAGTCTGTTTGTAGGAGCGACTGATTTGGATGTACTACGCAAGAAAGTAGATGAATTAAGTAACAAACAAGCCATAAAATTTCTTGCTTGACAGCACAAGTGGGCCTAAGTATAGTAGCCGTGGGTGTGACAGCAGCAGCTTTTAGTTGCTTTCATGGTGTTATCCTTCAAGTTACAACCACTTCCTTCAATTAAATTATTTCAATTTCATTTTTCAGGAGAGTATATGTCATTTACAGAAATTAGATTTCCAGAAAATATATCTTACGGTTCCACTGGAGGACCAGAATTTTCCACTGACGTTATCACAACTCATAATGGCTGCGAACAACGCAACATCAATTGGTCTCACGCACGTGCTAGGTACAATATAGCTTATGGAGTTAGATCAAGCGAGCAGCTAACAGAACTCATAACATTTTTCCACGCACGAAAAGGTAAAGCAATAGGATTTCGTTTTAAAGATTGGTCAGACTTTACAGCCACTAATCAAGAAATTGGAATAGGAGACGATAAAAAAACGACTTTTCAACTGATCAAAACTTATGTAAGTGGGGAAGGCAAGCATGTACGCATAATTAAAAAGCCAGTACATGGCACAGTAAAGATTTACCTAAGCGGTAAAGAAGAGAGCGAATATTCAGTAAATTATTCAACCGGAGAAACAACATTTACGAAACCACCAGTAAAAGATGCGGTGATCACTGCGAGCTTCGAATTTGATGTACCTGTGCGCTTTGACACAGATTACTTAAACGCCTCTATTGATAACTACGGTAGCAGCAGTTGGAACAACATTCCCTTGGTGGAGGTGAAAACAGGCTAGCATAGACCTACATCAGATTGTAAACTCGAAGGAAATCTGTATCCGCTCAGCTCAGCAGTTTGAGAGATAGGCTACTTCTTCTTTGAGTTGCTTAATTTCACCTACCGAAAGCCCGGTCTATAACATCTACCGGCCTTGAGTTGCTTTCATTTCATCTTTTTCATGGTAGATGATTTGTCTCGAGCGTCATCGAGCTTTTTACAGTAGCTGGTTTTGGGTACTGGAAATTGATCGAGATATTAATAATATGTGTTGCTAAAAGAAATGTAGGTCACACTGATCATTATGATCACTATCGTTTGATCCAACTAATGGATCGCAATGTTGTTGCGTAGGTACTTCAGTTCTTCCTGCATGAGACCAAAATAACCATGATATGAAGCCACCAATAAATAATGCGACTAATGAAATAGGTTGTATAATTATATCAAAAAAACTGCTTGTTTGTTCTTCATCCTGCCTTTGCTCTAGCTCTTGCGAAGTTTTTCCTCCAATATTTCTAATAACGCTTTCTAGTTCTATCAATAATTTGTTGTTTAGTCTCACATTACCTTGGGTATCACAAAAAACAACATAATCCAAAACCGTCTTTCTATGATTATCATCACTCTTCACATCGTCATTAATATGATTTGGCCCTAATTGATTAACAATCTCTAACGCTTCCACCATTTCAGTTTCATCATCAGGCTCTACTAGAATTAACGAAATTATTTCAATCAGTTGTGATTGTAGCTCATTTACGTTCATAATTTACCTCGTCAAGCTTATACTAAATTATACAAACAACAGACAGTTATGAAAACTTAATATTAAGATCCATAGTGCGATGTGGACCTACCGATTCCAATAAGTTTTTATCAAAATATAATACTGAATTATTTATACTCCCATCACACTTTGGGACCATACAGAAATTTAGAAAATGCCACAGCTAAAATGCTTAATAATTATACACTATTTCTCTCAATCATATTTTTCTGAATGGCCATTTTGTTTGTTTCCACCCTGCAGACTCTGCCAAGTGCGCAAGTATTAAGAAATTTACCAAATCAAAAAAAAGGCAAAAGAATCCCCGTGGGTGGCTAATTATTTATATTTAACCTTCAAACATGGC
>JAOEHK010046670.1:0-22317 GCA_025447835.1 Labidoglobus nevermanni | reverse complement strand
GAAATTCTGGGCATTCTGTTCTTTTGCTATGATTTGATTAGAACCAAACTGGAAAAGCTTCTTTCGCAGAGGTACATTGCTGAAATTTGAATGTACCCACGCCCCCCTTGAATATTGCTCACGCCCCCCTTGGGGGGCGCGCCCCACAGTTTGGGAAACCATGCTCTAGGGGGTCTATAGACCCCATTTTGGCGACCTCTGGCTTATGGTTTTATATTGAATACTGAATAATGGGTCATTATCTTCATAAGAACCTATCTTATTTAAATGTGATTTTGGCACATGTTATTTCGTCTTTATGTGATTTTGTCCCTATGTCATTCTGTCCTGACACCCCATAATAATATGTTCTTTCTCAGGGCCGGCGCAACGCAGGTTTAGCGTGTGCAGTCGCACCCGGAACCGCGTTTTGAGTGGTCCCTTGGGTTGGTTTGTTGCGCAGCACTATTTGGGCCCATTGCATATCCTCCTTGTACGGCCTCTTAGTTTTTGGAAGGCAATGTAGAATTAAGTTATTGGGATGGAATGGGGAGTCGTAAAGAAGCGTACTGCAACCACATCTGCCATTTAAGATGTACAGTTGTCTCTCAGAGATTGAATCCAAGTCACTAGACTCGTGGCCCCTTGGTCTATTTAGAGAGGCCCCGCGGGTGCATCCGATACATGGAAAGATGCAATTTATGAACCCAGGTTGTACCGGCCCTGTTCTTTCTTCTAATTACGTACTTGATTAATTGCTGCTCGTGAGCTGGACGTCGGAATTCGATTACATTCAACTGCGTAAAGTTTGGTGATGAAGAATGGTTCGCGTAATTCGATCGTAAACAAGAGTATTCCGCCCAATATTGCCTTCTGCATATAATGCACCATTTTATTGGCATTCGCAGCATGGCTCTTTTTCGCAGCATGCTTTTTTGTAGATGCTTCCACATCCAACGACAAGAATCCCAACGTGTGCAAATACCTTTTGTACTCGCCGATGAACGCCTGGACTAACTTGTCGTGCCATTTCTCTGCGTGCAGATTAATGAGCGCGAAATGCAGAGGATTTACAATGGAATGATCGCGTGTAGTAGCCGCTTGAAGTCGCAATCGTGGCAGAAACAAGAGCGGTGTGTGGCAGTAATGTACAAGGCGCGCGTTTTGTATGAGCAATTGCACTTGACTCGAAGTGCTTGTGTTCGTCCTAGACTGGCACATTGCATAGAAATTCTTCAGTTCGTCTCGGTGTTTCCTATCAAGCTTCTTCAATTCGTACATCTCCACTGTCAATGCCACAACGGGATCGAAGTGGTCATCCTTGATTAACTTATAGTGATCCCGGAAGATCTCCAGCGGCAATGGCTCGCTGGTATTGTTGCGTTTCATTCGGTCCTTCGGAAATTTGATCATCGCTTCCACATCGGAGATGCAGTGGATGTAATGATTGGATAGACTGAAAGTTTTGCGGCTCATGGCTTGGTGATGGAAAAGGCCCATTTTTTGGGCGCACGAAGAACTCAAGACGGCAGCGCGAACATTCAACCATTGCTCAATGTTAGCGCATTGGTTCCAAAGCTTCTCTACGTTCTCTTTCGACCAATTGTACGTGTAAATATACACCGAATCTAATTGCACGAAACCCCAGAGGAATTTCTGCCTTGATATAAATGCCCCATTTACATGACCCGGCAGAAACTTTTGGTAATGTTTCAATGAATTCGCCTGCAATGCGGAAAACTCGTGTCCGTCGAGATCGTGGAGGATTGCGTACATTTTCCAGTGCTCAAAGTTGCGTGCTATTAGAATAGCTCTCTGCATTGAGCTTGAAGGTATATAAGGGATATAAATGTCTCGAGCGATATCATGGGAGAACATTTTCACAGCATCATTACTGAAATTTGCGACGACATCATGCAACTCCCTCATGATGCAATGCAATGGATGCAAGTGATGCAACTTTATGCTTTTGCATTTCACGGCCGGTGCTTTAATCTCAATGGCAAATTTGAACCATTTCAAGATATTCTCATCAAAGGTGTTGACAAGGTGTCCATCATCTCCGGACTCAAATGCATCGCAAGTCACGCTGCGCGCAGACGGCTGAGCCTCAGGGAACTCATTTTCGAACGTTATGGCGCGTTTCGCAATGGAATTTGGAGGAACACGCCTACGACCACCAATGTAATCGTACTTCATCTCGCTCCTTCGCAACATTTGGTTGATATCAGCGCCTTCTAATTTAGTATCCAAAGGAAGAATGATTTTTTGCTCTTTAACGACCGTTAACTCATCGGAAGTTTCGTCTTCTACGATGAGAAATTGATGTGATCGTGAATCATCAGGAATTGCGGTGCATAATCCATGTTTCAGGATCACATGCTCCGTAATAATGTCCCACGTGGCATGACACGTGGCTGCGCACAATTTTTCGCGCAAAAGCTCGTAATTAACGCGTCCCTGCCTCCATATTCGGAATTCTAAATAAATCACCGGCGACGTCCTGCTTTGCACTTCGCCATTCTCATCAATGTCGATGATTTGCGATGCTACAATATTCACGTACTCATTGCTTGCGATAATATCCTTGAGAGTGATCTCGATATCCTGATACTTCTGACTGCTATTTCCCGCCGAAGCATCCTCAATGATTGCGAGTGCAATACACGCGATGCCGCGACTCCCCGATGCGGGGTTTTGACTTTGATTGTAGATGAAAATGTTATCATTGTTAAACATATTGTTTTCATTCTCGGTGTAATCTTTAAATCGGAAATTCTTCGGGTCCGTGTACTTTGGAAAGTTTAGGAATTGTAATAAGTTTTGGCGCAAGTACATGATGAATGAGTTGAGTTGTTTCAGCGAATATTCCTGAATTGAGAGCTACAATATGATAATGGGAGTGAACCGGCAATTCTTTCGGACTTGGAATGTGGAACTCACCCTAATGATGTCCTCTGGTTGCTTAAACGGTTTCTGCAGGAAGTGAACGTCTTCTGGGGTGAGAGGACACATTGCATTACGAGCTAACATCACGGAGAGTAGTTCCAGTACGGCATCATCTAAGCGGTTCTGCAATACCTGTACCAATTCGTGGCGAATGTCATCCCCAGCTTCTGTGATTCCATACACTTTTAATGTAACCGCATCTTCCGTGTACCCATCTTTGGTGTCCTTCTCTCCGAACGAGCGAACTCGTGGCCGAATTTCGGACTAATTGAGAGCAATGTGAAAGTTGGACTATGTTTGTATATATGAATCTAAAAGATTTGTTGTCATTGCATCGTGTTTTGGTACCCAGTACTTTCTTTAGGCAGAAATGGTGTGAATATTGTGGTACAGGTTTATTTCAATAATACTAATATATCACTCATAAATTTATACCACCGAAAACACCCCATAAATCACAAATTAGTATTGTTTAAATAATATGTACAATAGACTACAGTTATTTTCTTTGAGTGGTGGGCCAATGGGAGTTTATTTCCCCCATTGCGGCCTAAAAGGCCTATTGTACTACAACCCATTATCAGAATCCAAGAGAGTCGTCTAAAATATCCCTAAGGAAAGACAGGAGCTCTCTTGAAGGCGCAGCGGAGATTTCCGAGGGCGAATGCTGAGATGTTTCAAAGTAGCAACATTGTGCACTAAATAAAATTGGCAATCAAATGCCCATCTGGTTTATACCCTGATGATGGCCTTAGTGCCGAAACCGGTTGGTTTTTGATATCAATAAAAAATTAATTGTTTCATCAATTGCAGATCGACATTTTCCGTCACTCAACCTATCATCTGTACCACAATGTTCACACAATTTCTGCTTAAAGAAGGTACTGTGTACCGAAACGTATTGCAGTAACAACAAACCTTTTAGACTCAAATATACAAACATATTACAACTTTCATAATGAAATGTTAATTCTTTCGATGAAGTTTCTTAATGAAATTGTCGTTTCCCAAATTTTAATTATTACAACGCAACGAAAAATTAACTTGGTATGCTGGGAGTTGAACCCAGTACAGCGCCTATCGCGGCCAATGCAAGTACCGACTCGACCACCAAGCCTTGTTAAGAATTCGTTGCGATTTTGACGTGATGTTCTACGTGTTGCATTCCCAAACGCACATGGCTGAATAGTAGAATGCATTGAATAGGCCCAACTAGACAATTGTTGAAATGTTAATGTATGATGATTTTGGGTTGGGTCAAAATCGCAACAAATTCTTAACAAGGTTTGGTGGTCGAGTCGGTACTTGCATTGCCCGCCATAGGCGCTGTACTGGGTTAAACTCCCGGCAAACCAAGTTAATTTTTCGTTGTGTTGTAATGATTAAAATTTGGGAAACAACAATTTCATTAAGAAATTTCATCGAACTTTCATAATGTTGGAGTTTAAATATATAAATGTCATTTCACTAGTAATTGAGCGCAAATCGTGTGATGTAATATTCAATCGGCAAAATGATAACGCTTACGCTAGTCGTTGATGATATGCTGAAATCGGAGCGCGTGAGAACGTTTCGCTGCTGGCCGATTGGAAGCGATGCGATGGATGGACTCCTGCTCACAGGTTGCTCAAATTCATGCGACTTCATTTGAGCGCATTTCGCGTACAAATTGTGCGTACTTTCATGCAATCTGAACATGAAGTTATTCAATTAATCATAAAGAGTTGTACATAGTTCACTCAAAGCATACCGCAAATAGAAAACATTTGCTTGCCTATCCCTATAAACAAACATGTTATGCCGATTGGTGACTGAGAATTTGTCCAGCACCGTCTTCAATGCTGAAATTCCCATCGACATGCCAGAAGTCTTGCCCTGCCCCGTTTTCAAGCGAGGGTGCATAATGAAAGGAATCTCCCAGACAACTGGGCAGCTGAAATAGCCGACTTTGAATCGCATAGCGGCTTCAATGTGTGGCGAAGCCACTGATTCGCTTTCGTCAATCATTTCCACCATGCTCTTGAGGCGATGCAGGACATTGCGATTGATATTCGCTTCTGTCCATTCGTTGTAGTCCTCATCCGATTCCAGCAGATGGTTGCAGGTTTTCGTATCATGCAAGGACTGAAGTAGCAAAGCTTGATTTACGCGTTTGCACAAATTCCGAATCGCCAATAAAACCTCGCGCTGAATGTTGTAATAAATGCCAACGAAACTCGTGTTGAGTTCCAGGAAGCGGCAGTGAAAGTACACCTTCACGACATCCTGTTCGATTTGAGCAATCAGCCAGAAATTGGGCAGGTTTTGGCGCTTGTTATGCAGGTCCAATAACCAAGTGTAATCCTCCTCGTCGTCGCTAACATCTTCATCGTATCCAGTCTCGAGATCAATGTTTACGCTGCGAATGCTGGAGATATCGCTTTGCGAATGCTCCAAGTTGTAGTTATCGAACTCGTTGGATCTCATATATTTCGCATCCCACAAAAAGCCTTCCCGGTTGTCCTCCTCGTCCAATTGAGGCAAACTACTTTTCGTCAGGTAATAGACGGCATCGTGCTTGGAGAGCTTATAGGAAGGAACGGAAATCTGGCAAAACTCTTGCACGAATTTGTCGTAGCTTTGATTCGTTCCGTAGACGAAATTCAAATCGATCAATTCCAGACTACAGGAAGATCTCGACGAGCTTTCGCTCACATGCGTCATAACGAAATTCAAAGTGGACGAAGTTACCGTTTCAAGGTCCAAGAGGGCCGTCGCAACTTCATCTTGCAGCAGCCACTTGATTTCGTCCTTGAAATTGTAGACGGCGCGCTTCTGGCGTTCGGGAATGTAGTACAACGGCTCGGGTTCCCTATAATCTGAGATGAAAGAAGCCTCGGAAGCAGAACTGCAGCTGGCCAGAAATCCATCAGAGCAGAATGAAGTTGTGCGGAATCCTTTGCTGGAGTAATCGCTGATGACATTCTGCACATCTATGGGCAATGTTAAACAGAGAATATCTAACGTGACATTCAGTTTCGAGCAATCAATGCTGCTTTCCTCCCATTCAATCTGGTCAATCAGCTCTCCCAAACATGTGGGAAGTAAGCGCACAGGAATATGGTGCGTCTCCTTATTGTATCGCAGAGTGCAAAGAAAATGAATGAATAATGGACTCAAATCTTTGAGAGTGTCCTTCAAATCCATGTTCTTCATTGTTGCTTCGTCATCGTCCTCATCACGCTCGGACACACTTCCGTTTAGAAGCGGTTCCGATTGGAAAACTAATTGTGGCGAGTGCTGCATTTCATCGTCACTGTCCCCGTCAATGAGGTCATTCATTTCGTCCAAATTGCGACAGAAATAAAACTCTTTATCTGTTGGAATGGCTTGAAATGCGTCATTGGTGATCTTTAGAAACTTATCCTTGATGAGACGATGAATGGGTCGCAACTCTATGCAAGGGGCAGCTTGATTCAGATATTGGACGTCGATGTTTTGCATGGCGTCCGCTTTTTGGTGTTTAAGGTGGCCGCACACATTCTTCACATACTCGGTGATGTCTACTTCGAAGATATTTTCTTCGCATTGGTCCATTGCGGCATGCACGTCCACGCGGTCAATGTAACTCTTACAGTGCAGCGCCGAAAACAAAGACATTGCAAAGCATTTCGAATGCGCAAGAACAATTGCCTTGCAATGTTGTTTAGCGTTGTTGCGCGGCTCGTGCGCTTCGGAGTCTTCGGATTTGGGCTCCGGGGAGGCAGTGGACTCATCGCTTTTTAATCTAATCGAATCTTCGTGCGAATGCTGCAAGCCATGCTTATAGCGATGATCTGCATACACGTCTCTCATCTTCGATACATCGTTGCTGTTTATATACGAATCCACTAAAATCGCGACTGGACAATCGTAGACATAGATTGGCAATGTAATTGAGTGCCGTACATTGATGGGCACTTCGCTGCAATTGCTGTTTTGGGAATCGGCGCGTTCGTGCTCGGATGCTGTACTGTGTCTTCTTGCCGATACCTGCTCGGCGATTGTGACCACTTTCAAGTCTTCCAATGCCGATGGAATCATCGTCAGGATGACATGGGTCATCGATACACCCTTCACGAAACATCTCCATTGCGTGCGGATGTTCAAGTGGGCGCATTCTTGCTCAGTTGGGTCCCGCAGCGGGCAAATGTGCGCGTCTTTATTTCGATGTCTCTCGCATATTTGCCGACTGAAACGAATGCTTTCTGCTTCAGTTAATGTCAACTCGTGGTCGTTTATCCAATGCAAGTGACTTTGAATGTTCTCCAATAGCAAACGATTAGATTTATCATGATTTTTATTCGAATCGCCTTCGCGTGCTTTATCTATGCAAGGAAATCATCTCATGGTATTTCAAACTCCAAGCCAGGGACGGCCATCCCAAATTAACTCGCGGGCCACTTTAGTAATGCATCCTGGCTCCACGGGCTGCACTTAAAATATCACAATCCACTCACGAGACACAAATATACGAACGGATTTTCGGCATTTCCCGCTTGTCTGTACCGCCTTGGCCTAGAAACGGCCAACCAAATCTCGCGGATCATAAAGTGAACACATTTTCATAGATATGAAGCGGGACAAGTACGAGGAATACCCGGGGAATTGTTTGAATCCTATCGATGTTTATTGCACCTGCTGCACGATTCTCGGGCATTCCCCGTTAGACCTCGACAAGGCACGCGATATTTTCGTACCCGTACCCGCAAATTTGGGTTCAACACCTTAGAAGTCACGTACCTGGTATATACCCAATGATGCCATTTAAGTAGCCGATAAATACCTGTTCATCAACTGCACGAGCAAACTCGGAAGCTGGACGTGAGTTCATCAAATTTCGAATGAGTCTAGGGCAGTGGTCGGCAAACTCGTCATCCAAAAGAGCCAAATTTAAGCAAACACAATGTTAAAGTATATTCAAAGAGCCATGATTTTCCGAGATTCGACCGTGGTTGTAAAATCCCAAAGAAAGATCGCGACTGACTATCCATACTATTGTTGCTTTCTAAGAATGCCATGTTATGAGCCCGCACAAAATATTTTGTGAAATAGCCACAGCCAAGGGCCCAAAGAGCCGCATGCGGCTCGAGAGCCGCCAATTCCGATCACTGGTCTAGGGGACTAGCATCTGTGTACGTTCATGGGGTATTGAAACACCCACTCATCAATTCATTTCTTCTCTGCTTAAGTAGAAGAATGTACTTGAGGATTTGATGATGAGTGAAGACTGTTTGGAATGAGTACATCTTGGTGGTATCAAATATTGACATGGATAACAGAATCTAGTAAATTTAATTCTTTTAGTTGATAGAAGTGGCATTTAATAGTTTAAGCTCCATTCTGAGAAGCAAACGAATTTGCCGAAGTCGAGTTTAAAAGGCTTTGTAGTTGCTTTCCAACGCGTTTCGACAACACAGTGTCTTCATCAGGCAGATGACAACTATTAATAGTAGAAGAATGTACTTGAAATATTTGCTTCAGCAAAGAACAAATCTGTAAACTAAATCGTGAATATTAGGCAATCTGCAGGGATTCAAACAAACAATCTTTTCTGCAATAGTGACACTAGGTGTGACCAACACGTTGATTCTCACAATTGGGTAATAATGTCTAAACTATGAATTTATAGCTGTCAAATTGGGTATACCCGTACCTTTTATACCCGGTACGTACCCTATGTTTTTATAAAAGATCAAGGTATTACATCGTAGTTTCCGTACCGGGTACGTACCCGTACTTTACCTTGCCGAGGCCTATTCCTCGTCCTTATTCATTGCGTGGGTCGCACAAATATTCAACGCGGTCCGCGAGCCTCGAGTTGGCCGTGCCTGCTCTAAGAAAGGTAAACATGCTGACTTACCCTCAAGAAACATAGAAAACAAAAGCTCCGTTTGTTGGCACAAGGGAAGAATATTGATAGGGTCGAAATTGAAGGGTATATGCTGAATTCGTTGCACTAGTGTGGGATTCCAATGAGTACTGAATGGAAACATGTAGTTTTAGCATTGAAGACGATTTGTGTTTGACTTACGTATCGACATCCGCATTCATGGCGGGAATGGCACTAGGCTTGGAAGACGAATTGAATCTTTTCCTCAGAGACCTTCTGTTCGTCATGGTTGGCACATTCGAATGATCCGCGTTGTATTTTTCTTGCGAGATTAAACTTAAATGTTCAATGGTTAGCAGGGAATGAATGCAGCGCATATCCATTAGTTTAATCTGCAGTTGAAATTAATTGAATCTTAATATTGCGACAGGGAATCGGCGAATTGAGCTTTGTACCATATCAGCTAATTCGTAATAGTGCTTGTCGTCCATGTAGGGCACCCTCGTGTTTCCGGGAATGACTTTGCCGAATTGCGGTTCGATCCAGACCTCCGTGACAATTTGAAATTCCAAGTCGTTCTTGTTCTCGAACTCGTCATCCGAGCCATTGCTGCACTTGTAATCGTTCAGCCAAACTTTATGCGGCGGAAAGATAACATATTGGAGAACGCAGCTGGAATTGCAATCCATTCGCATTTCAAGCACCATCGTGATAATACCGGAAGCGGTATGTGCGAAATTAAAGCCTTCCTTGATGCGCATCTTCGTCAGCGTGCTCAGAATGCGCGAGATCGACTGCATGTCCAGTTTCAAGTGCGGCAAATGCTGCGCACTCCAGATCCACCGTTGATGGAACAAGTAACGCGAGAGCGTCGTGAAGAGAGTGCCCGCCAAGGGCGATGGTGGTAAACTCTGCTGCGAGTTCTGCGTGCCATCCGGAAAAATGACGGTATGGAAATCGGTTGGCATGCGCTCGTAACGAATGAGGATTTTTTCGAGGGGCTTCAGAAGCAGCACGCAACAACCCATGTGCTCCTTTCCTTTCAGAGGAGTGAGGAGGTAGGATAGGGAGGCGAGATCGGTACGGAGCTCATCGCAAATGCGGTGGCGAATGTATCCTGGAGTGCCACTCACAAAGCCCAGAGTAATCGTCGCACAGGGCAACTTCGAAGTGATGCGAACCATGGCAAACCAAACCGGTGGCTGATTTGTGTCCCGATGCATCAGCTTCAAATACGTGTGATTATCGATAAGGACAAAGGAGCTCCATTCGCTGAGCAGATTGTAGAGCGCTGTGGCTGCTTGCCGGCATTGCACTTGAAAGCGACCCGAAATCGATGAGAGAGATTGGCGGTCGTGTTTCAGGATCAACGAGATTTTATGGACGTGAAACCATTTGCGCCAGCTGCTGGTATCGATGTGGCAGAGCGGTTGCCAAATTTGCGTAAACTTTGAATTCGGATCGCTTGGATGCAGAACTAGACCATTGGGCGAAGCGTCGTAGGACGCACCTGTGTTGGCGGTGAACACCGGCATTCCATTCCGCACGTTGTCTGGGAACGTGTGCCAAATATTCGAGTTTTGAAAGGCGGATAGTTGTTGCGCAAGGATCGTGTCGTTAGATGATAATTGCGTAGAGCGGATCCAGAATCGTTCCAGAACCGCTTGCCGGTACGATGACTTTGCCTCCTTATTCATGATGCACGAGATATCGTGAAGAAAGTCATACGGTGCTGGAAATAGGGATGTAAATGCAAGTCAGCAATTAAGCGCTCGATAGCCAAGTGGTAGCCAGTAGAGAGAGGAGAGTACGACTTCAGAAAGGGCAGATGTGGTTGCAATACACACTACGATTCTGCATCCCATCTCCAAAACCCAATCCTATCTCCCCATCCAACTAAGTTACTGTAAACTGAGGATAAACAATAGGCCCAAATTCTAGGGCCTACAAAACAACAACAAATAAATGTCAACCGCTCATTAATCAAGTGGTAAAGCAAATGGACCACGAGCGTAGTTACTTGGGTTTAATCCATCGTACAAATGGCAGATGTATTTGCAGTACTCTTCTCTACGACTCCCCATCTCATCTCAATAACCCAATCCCACATTCCCTGCCAATACCAAGAGGCCGTGCAAGAAGGATGTATAATGGGCCCAAATTGTAGGGCCTAAGTGTTGCACGTGTCTGCACATGCCCTCCAACAAAACAACAACCGCTTGATAACCGAGTGGTAACGCAGATGGACCAGGAGCCTAGTGTCTTGGGTTCTATCCCTGACAGAGCGTTACCGTTGACTACTGAGGAACCACTAGAGAGAGGACAGTGCGATATGTGAAACGGCAGATGTGGTTGCAGTACGCATGCCATCCCAATAACTCAATTCTAGATTCCCTTCCAAAAACTAAGAGGCCGTACAAGGAGGATGTACAATGGGCCCAAATAGTAGGGCCTAAGTGCTTAAACCAACCAAGCAACCAAGCCAGAGATGAATACTCACCGAAAATGTTGATTTCAACATGCGTAGCACTTTTGGGCACGGGCCATGAAGACATTAATTCGTAATGAATGAAGATGTAGGTTTTCCAGTGCAATGTCAGTTTAATTTTCAACATGTGGTTGATATGCTTCAGTTCCTACCAATAGAGAACAATATAGATAAGAGCTTATTGCTCCCTTTCAATGTTATGCACTGCACTCACATTTACTATGTATCCTTCTCTCAACCTTCTGGATACCAATAGTAGAAGTGAGGAATTGACATTTTGCTCATTTTGGTGCTTTAGCAACAATGTTGGTGTTCGATTTATAACATTTGAATTGCTGCAACAGCAAAAGTCGGAAAAAATCCACAAAATCCGCGATAATAGAGTCGTATTTTGCAATTATTTCGGTTTAGGTAACGCTTTAAGTAAAATGAGTATTTCCTCTTGTTTCGCAGATTTAACAAGATTTTTTTTACTCCAATTCATAATCAGTAGTGGCATTCAAAATATTTTTTTTAAATGAGGGTCCATTTATTGCTGGAGCAATTTCAATCAAAACATCGTTTCAAAAAAGGTTTATCATACGCAAGCCTTCACCTCTTCTGAAATGCGTACACATGTGGCAGTGAAATTGTATAATCCCTAAGGGATTCATTGAAATGCCGCAAGATGTAATAATGTCATAGCTCATTTCCTAGAGTAAAGTTACCAATCGAATGAAATTCTAGAATGGCTATAGCAAAATGATAAAATACGTAAATCTCATGCAGTTAGCGGAATTTGGCGCGCAAATTAACCTTTACAATCATAAAAAATGCATTGGACAAAGCTGTAGTAAATAATAAAAGCAATACGTTCGCCGATACATAAATAAATCGGTAAGTCTTTGCCAATCGGTAATTCTATTTAAGGAAATGAGCTAGCAAAGATGGCATTATTACATCTTCCATCATTTCATTCGTTTTTTTCGCTATAACTTTCGAACCATAAGGTTCCTCCAAATTTCGTTTGCGTTAGCGGTATCCTAGGACACCTCCCCAACCTTTTAGCGAGGAAGAGCCAATTAGCCATTAAACGAGCCAGCCAAGAGTTGAAAAGAGCCACACTAAATGCACAGAAGAGCCTCCTCCACTAACGAACTATCTGCGGTTTACGACAGTTGCTTAGATTTTCATGAAATTGTCGGCTCGTTCAAGGGTGAGAGTGAGGCGCGTGATACATTGGGGCACTTAGAAGCGCCTGGTATATAATAAACCGACCACGAATTTTCAGAGAGCCGCACTATACGTCTAAAGAGCCACATCTGGTTCGCGAGCCCTGTCCTAGGACTATACGGAACATGCCCAATATTTAATTTCGATCGAATTATTCATATTTTAGAATTAAAACTAAGGACACACGGACAGAACATACATTCATTTATACATTGACTAGTGAAGTACCCAGCGTTGCTTGGGCTTTACTACTATTTGCACATCTACCCGTCCGTCTCTTCTATCTGTCCACCTGTTAGCAATCGGTTTGCAGTGTCATGCCCGCTATCTCAGCTTGCTTGATATTCCATAGAAATTCCATTCCTCCGTGCGCATCCGTTCAGTAAACAATCGTTGCTTGGCAACGGACGACGACGCAAGCGACCACAAGGTGCTTCCAATTTTCTTTGCGTTAGTGGTGTCCCAGAAGTACACGGCACATGCTCAATATTTCATTTCCATCGAATTTGTATTTTAGGAGTAAATCGAAGCACGCACACACACACACACACACACACACATTCATTTTTATATATAGAGATGAAATAACTTCATTTCATACCAATTGTCGTGATCCTTCGCTGAACGTAGATTAGTCTTAGAACCAGCATGATAAGACCACAATAGGTACAATTGTTGATATGAATTCATTTCCAATGTAGGCTCCGGTTTCTGAATAAATGTAATTGCAATCATCATCACTTCGCAGCCTTCGAAATGTGATGTCTTACCACAACTGGAAACGAACTGATCACACTGCCAAGCGTCGAATGCGACAGAAACTCCAGCAGTTCATCATAGGATACGTACCCAGCGCTGGTTTGGGGTTTGAACGTGGATCCGACTTTGAGGAAGCTCACGGCGATGCCGTCGTAGTGCAATTGGTACAGCAACGATTCGATAATGTTCGAATGCGGCACGGCAACCACGCCATCAGTTATGACTAGGATATCTGCTCTCAAATGAAGACGACAATCAAAATCTTCACGCACCTTTGACCTGCAATATACACTTACGACTTAAACTATTTTCAGGTAACAACGACGTCGCCAGCATTGAATAGCGCAACATATTGACAAAGTTCGAGTCCGGCGAAACCATGGCAATCTTCGCAATGCACTCGGTTTCGGCCAGATCGAATAATCCGCCCACCATCACCTCATTGTCCAGCATCTGTTGTTCGATCTCGTCGTAGGCTCGAGCCGACACGTCCGCGATGCGCCCTTCCAGCAGATGGAACTGCGTTTGTACTGAGTTGATAATATCTTGCACGTTGTGACTAGACACCTGCACACCTTTGATGATCACCTGCTGTGCGGGCGTGATGAAGAACGGAGTGTTGACAATCACAGTTAAGTATAAGCACGGCTGGAATTCCAGTGAGCAGCCGGGAATGGTAAACTGAATCGAAACAAACAAGCATTTAATACCCGGTAGCTTTCTCCAGGCTCTAAGCTGAAGTGGCGGCCGTTAAGGTAAGTTAAGGTGCACTACATTCGATGCGGTTGCTTGGGGTTACATAACGACAAACAAGACAGCTGCAATCAGCCTTCGCAAATTGCAGAGGGTTGTGCTAATTGCCTGCACGGGGGCGATGAAAACAATCCCATCGTAGGCGATAGAAAGAATAATAAGACTAGAAACTTCTGAAGACCTTAGTGTCATCAGAAACAGAGGACGAATGGGAACCAGCACTCCAAGATATTCCAAGGGAGAAAACCATCAAGTACCTCCATTCGACTTGCACTCTCTTGGGCACGAGCAAGGCTAAGAGAACTCGTAGAACTTATTATGGGTCACTGCGAGCTCAATAAGCACCTAGCGTTGGTGCGTCTTCGTGAAGATTCACTGTCCAGGCACTGCTTTCTTTTACGTCGGGATCGGTCTACCTGCGGTTCCCTGCACCTCGGTCCTTTCGGTCCTTTTGTGCTATCCCACCTTTAGTCCCCTAGTCTTCTCATGTCTTCGTAGAAGCACATAAGCTCATCCCAGGGCAGTTTAGCCATCTCAGCGTGGGTCAGTGTCTCCTTCCCTAAGGTTGCCTTCCGTTTCATCCTTTTCTAATACCCTTTTCATACCCTCTGAGTAAGATTCTGGAACTTGCCTGCCACTTAATCTGGCTGGAGGTGTAGGACCCATACAAGAGAGGAGGCACAATGGGCCCAAATAGAAGGGCATAAGTCCAGGACTAGGCCCTCCAAAAGCCATATAGAAGACAAATCACTTACCTGACGACAGAGACCGAGTAAACTGGTACGAAAACAGTTAATAATCTCATCGAAGAGAACTTGACCACGGTCGACGTCCACCGCCGACTGGGAGGGACTCATATCCAAGCAGTAGACGAAGCGATAGGTTTGAGCGAGGAAAACGATTTGCGTTGCCGTTGTTATCAAGAACTGCGTCGATTTCCTGCTGCCTATTCCTTCGCCTTCGTCGTCCCGAGCAGCAATCTGATCTTCGTGAGGCGTGGTGCATGGTGAGGCCACAGGTACAATTGAGATAATTTCTAAATCGTGACTTTGGTTGCTCTGCAATGAAAACAACAATTGCTCATTATCGCAAGACGGCGAAGGTCAAGATATGTGGCGACTTACAAGATTAAGATTACATGGCACTGAAACAACACAATTCAAGTGATCGAGCAGCCACTGGAAGCGAGCAGATCGCGATACAGGCACGTTTTTCGGCAGCAGAAGGTAGACGATGGCAGCCTCGACGAGACTCGCTCCCGGTTCGCACTTCTTCAACATGAGTCTTCTTCTGACATCCAAGCCTAAAGCGCAAGAGCAACACTACCGTCCGACTGTTAGCCAACAGACTGACTGTACGGACCTTGTGTGGACTCCGCGTCGCTATCGTTTCCATCTTCTGACTCGAAGTTATCGTTATCACCCGACTCGCTACTGAACTCCATGCCGAGTCGAGTGTCTACGCGAGCAACTCATCAATTCTTCGACGACGATGTGCAGGCATCTTCTGTTTCAGCACAAACAAGCACAGTGCAATTAGATCCAGTCTAGACTAAGTTGCAATGTAATTCAATACTCTCTAATCGCATTAACTTCTGTGCAAAGTTCAATCAGATTCAGTTGCTCAAATCACAACTAGTGCAGCATGTTATTGCGCACTGATTACATAAACTTGAGAGCGTTAGGCCTCTGATTGCGAAATAAACAAGTTCCACTTGCGTTGCTGCATTGCGAATTTCAGGCAAATGCATACCCTGTTAAGCAACAGAAATCAATCTCACCTGAGCCGTTATTCGTTTGCTTCATCTCGCTGCTCTCCACAATATTTGCTCTACTCACTTCATAGTTGCGTATAAATTGCATATATCATCACCGTAGCGCGTGTCTTGATAGCATTGACTTGTCGGCTGTTATAATCACATTAAATCCTGCCACCACAAATATTTGCTGCATAAACACTGTCTCGTTAAAAACTACGAAAATTAAGTTGAAAACATATGTAGCCAGACATGTAACCTCAAACATTGCCTAAATACATACACTAATACCCTGTTTTACACTGCCCCGTTTAGCGCCGTTTCGCTTTACTGCTATTTTTTTGCAACACTTGGATTCACATAAAGTTGCTTCCCGCATAATACGCGGTAGTTTTTCTGTTTTGCTTGCTAGCCGTAGTATTTTTAGATAGAACATAACAGAAATGATGTATCAATTACACGGAGTTTGATATGAGTTCAAAGGCAGAACGATGCATCATTAATGGCTTATTTACTTATCGGCCACTTCCTACAGGAACGTAATGGAAGAGTCCAAAGAGTATTAGTTAACTTTGCAATAAGAAAACCTAAAATTTGCTAGTTCCTAAATTATTCCTTCAATTTGATGATTTACATCAGTGATTCCCAAAGTGGTCAATATCGACCCCTGGGGCGTCGATTTTGACTTGTAGGGGGTCGACGGCAACGAATTAAGAAATTGGGGGTCGACGAGATGTCAATAGGGGTCGACGTAAGAGTAAAGCCACAAGGAATAAGCACGAGGAATACCCTGGCTCCCCCTCACTTGAAGATGGGTATTCCCCATGCTTGTCCGCCAGCACTGTCTACGAGTACGAAAAAATCGTTAAAATTCGACCTTAAGGGGTCTATGAAAGCTAACAATATCAGCAAGGGGTCGACAGGGCAAAAAAGTTTGGGAAACACTGATTTACATGGTCAGATGACCTCGCTTAATTGCTTAAGATGGCGTCTAGTCATCAAAGAGTCCAAATCAGAGGCTATCATCTGCTTTACAAACAAACGCACTCACCCCTCGCATTAAAGATCAACTTCCAGCTAATCTCATGGAGAAACTCTGTGAAATACCTCGGAGTCCACTTCGACCGCCATTTCACTTGGGGCACCCACGTGCAAATATTCGGCAGAAAATGCTTGCAGCCTTAATGAAGCTGAAACCTTTCTTCGCGAACCCTTGCGAATATGTCCACCATCTGCTGGTTGCAACAGCGTGAATCCGCAGCCTGTTTACTTATGTCCTCCCCATCTGGGGAGCATAAAGCCCTGGCGACTTAAATGCGTCATAGGGGTCGACCGTCTATAGGTACATCGTCAGTGTAGCTAAGTATGTCAGAAACGGCGCCGTTTCCTTGAATTCGGAACCCAGGTCTCGTTGAGATTCGCGACAAGCTCGCGACCATCCTCTGCTTCTCAGTAGTAGGTCACTCGAACCCAGCCATCACCGAAATCTCCCGGTACGCGCCCGGGGAGTCCGCCTGCTGTACCAGGCCATTTAGCCTGGTTAGCACTCCTGTTTCTAGCCAGGTTAGTTAACCAACGAACTCCTGCCCAACTCTCTTCCTCCGCTTTCGTCTCCACAGCGTGAAGCTTAGCAGCTAGAATGGGGTATAACTAGAGAACAACCATAGCATAAACCCGGGAATTAATGGGTCTGTCCGAGCGTACAGCCCCACACATGGTTGGCTATCAGCGGATTACTATTATGCATTTATGCATTTGCCTTAGAGCTCTCTAAAATACCCCGGTTAAGCGGAGTGTTAGTGTACGAATGCTAAGGAGGCGCTGTTTTGAATACTCCTGGGCACGTTTTGAAACTATTTTAGAATTTTCGAACAAATCGCAATGAATGATGAGTCTACACTAAAAATACGAATATCTACATTAAGAGGCATCCGAAATTTTCCATTACCAATACAATTGCAATCCTTCTATTATAGAAACTTACAAAGTGACGCAATAGGATAAAGTTTCATGCGCTATCAGTGTTTCTTAAAGTCTGTAGACTCACGTCACCTCAAAACTTTAAAAACTAGGAAATAACACTTTGCGGCGCCCCAGCAACTGGGAAATATTCGTCAAATTGCGAATTATTGAATTCATTGATTGTTCTTGAGCCAATACGTAGGACAAACACGGGGATTATCCGAGTACCCCTTTAAGCAAGCACGGGGAATTACTATCATCTACCCGGAAAATGAAAGGAATTCCCCGAGTTTGTCCGTTGCTGAAAATTAACTAATCCCTGATTAAGATCAATGAAAACGAATGAAAATTTTCACGGCGCCCCCGCAGCATACTCGCTCCACCACCGATTTTGAGAAACTGTTCGCCATCAGAGGGAAAGGAGAATGAAATGCAAAGAAATGAATGCATCACAAATCAAAACGTGGTGCACCAAATGAGCGAAGAGTGCACCATGTCGATTTGCTTGGTCATTCAAGCTGAAATGATGTCCTCTCTCTAACTCCCGATTCTCTCCCGTTCTCGACGCGTGTTTCGGGCGAAAAAGCGGCGATCGCAGGACCACGATCGCTACAACCATCTATCTATAGTCCGCCGCCGCTATTTTTACTCAGGCTGCCTCCGCAGAGGCGGCGAACACGCAGCCACCGACTGCGTCTGCATACGATTTCGCTAATTCCCATCGCACATCGAACAAACTCGAAAACGAGCTGCGTCAGCCGATTGAAGGTGGTAGTCCCAGGAAGCAATTTTTCGCGCCATTTCCAGCCGGGGTGTGCATGCTAAGAATAGTGCGCGGGCTACCGTAGGAGTCGCGATGACTTCCATTACTTTCCGGTAAGTGCATCCAAATTCCCTCGTTCATAAGTTTGCCCAGTACTGTATGAATATGGGGCACGCGCGTATTATTAGCTTGCGATATGTATGAGCTAAAATTGCAATCACACTTGTATGCATTGCGTCCGGCATTCGAAACTCATTACTTCATCCTTTATAGAAGGGGTCAGTAGCCTAATTGGCCAAGAGCTCTTTTTGTAGATCATAGCAGACCGCACCTACAAACCCGAGTATTCCCCCAGTACGGCTTATCCATTACGGACTCCCTATAAACTTTCTTTATTAAAGCCAGGCAGTATCGGCCAGCATTGTGATATCCGGTGTATGGTTCCCGAGTATTCCCCCCTGCTTGTTCTCTGCGCAGGCCGAGGGTGGTCGACTTCAGCTTTAGAGCAACCTTTTCAATAGCGTGAAACTGTTAATTAAAGACATACCTACTTTATCAGAAAGTGTCTCAAACTCTCGGTTCATGACTGAGTATTTTGATTAGACCTCATTGGAATTGAGATATAGAGGTAGCCCGAAGACGGCTACTGAGGCAGCAATGGTTGAAAGAATCCTAGTGCCTGGTGACTGGAGTGCTAGATAGAGGGCAATACATTCTCTTATTTTCTTTCACAATAACTGATTTTCCTGTAGAATTTTCCTAAACATCCACTCCATAGCTAATCACCTACTTCTAATTGGTTTCCTTCAAATGTTTACGAGCTTTCTGGAAGTTCCCATGTGGTAAAACCCATCAAATCGGGGTAGCCTAATTGGTCAAGACCTCTTTTTATAGATCATATCAGACCACACCTACAAAACCGAGTATTCCAACCAGTACGGCTTATCCATTACGGACTCCCTATAAACTTTCTTTATTAAAGCCAGGCAGTATCGGCCAGCATTGTGATATCCGGTGTATGGTTCCCGGGTATTCCCCCCTGCTTGTTCTCTGCGCAGGCCGAGGGTTGTCGACCTCAGCTTTAGAGCAACCTTTTCAATAGCGTGAAACTGTTCATTAAAGACACACCTACTTTATCAGAAAATGTCTCAAACTCTTTGTTCATGACTGAGTATTTTGATTAGACCTCATTGGAATTGAGATATAGAGGTATCCCGAAGACGGCTACTGGTTGAAAGAATCCTAGTGCCTGGTGACTGGAGTGCTAGATAGAGGGCAATACATTCTCTTATTTTCTTTCACAATAACTGATTTTCCTGTAGAATTTTCCTAAACATCCACTCCATAGCTAATCACCTACTTCTAATTGGTTTCCTTCAAATACTGACGAGCCTTCTGGAAGTTCCCATGTGGTAAAACCCATCAAATCGGGGTAGCACAGATGATGGCGCCACCAGCAGGCAGCCTGCAACTGAGATGGAAATGCGATGAAAATTCGCATTGCAAATAGACGGAAGGGTAGGGCGGAAGGGTTCGCACGCGCGTTGGCAATGATGCGGCAATGAAATTCGCCCTGGCCCTTGCGTTGCCAGCTAGTGCGTTGTTATGCATAGATAGCGATTGCAAATGAAATGCGAATGTAGGTCGCGTCCTCCGTGCACTTGTTTGCACCTCGGCGATGGCAGCCGCCTGTGCCTCGGGGGTGGCGGCCGCTAGACCATTTCGATCTCTCTCAGCTCGACGAGTGCCGATGCTGGCAGTTGCCGCCTCCGCCGCCACCGCCGCCACCACTAGCAACACAACAAGCGCAACTACCGGCCGCACCACAAGATCATACCCGACGTCCTTCCGCCTCCTCCGCCGCCGACCAATGTCGCGAATCGTATCGGCGCGAATGTTTTCGGTGCGATTGAAAGCGCTTTATCGCAATCATCTTCTCTTTGCCCGCAACAATTCTTCGCGCGATAAGCAGCAATGTTCAAATTCATCTCATTGGCTAGTGGCGTAATTACAATTCTCGTATTCTTCAACCACCCGAACGTCGCGTAATCTCATAGATCTTGGACAGTGATCGTGCGGAGAGGAAAAGCGGAAAAGTGTGTGCGGAGCACCTGGGTGATGCCAGTGATGGACCGGAAACATGACGAGCGCTGGTCACGCACTTGCTGATGCTGCGCCTGCAGCAGGATTACGCCCAGGAGTGCTGCGCCCAGATTCAGACTGCTAGTCTCACGTTATGGATCCGACATTGTACTGTCCCGGTAAGTTTCCGCCCTCAGCATCAGGCAGCGAGAAACTGCGAGAGTGCTAAGGCATCCTCCCCTCGAAATAATTATCATTCTACTGTGTTCCGCTATTCGGGGACGCGCTGTTTGTTTGTCAAACTTGTGTTTGTCATCCGCTCTAGTTCGCATCTGGTTTATGGGTCCTGACATGCAGGACGGGGGCGCACGTGCCGAGGTGTGGGAAGAAGTGCGGCGAAAAGATTAGTTGGCGGGTTGGTAGGGGTCGCGGAGGCGCTTCGGCCTTCTGCAGGACAGTGACGGCGGCAATGGCCGGCTGCACGCCTAACCCAACC
Organism: Labidoglobus nevermanni; assembly: GCA_025447835.1. Taxonomy (NCBI): domain Eukaryota; kingdom Metazoa; phylum Arthropoda; class Insecta; order Coleoptera; family Staphylinidae; genus Labidoglobus; species Labidoglobus nevermanni. The sequence continues at coordinate 1,267 of JAOEHK010046670.1, read as the reverse complement.
ACACCCATGCTCCTCTCTGGATGTGCAGAGCGACGGCAGCGCGCCCCGACTGCAATCGATATTCCCTACACTGCCGACACAGCCCCACGGCCCTCACGCAAATGCTGGCGATTTCCACGCTCCAATTCGGATCTGCTGCCCTTTCCTAACGCATCACTTTGGAGCGTGTCGTGGTCGCAACCGTTTCAGGTGTCCTACCGCCTCATTTCAATCGCTATCCGATACCTACTGAGACAATATTCTATTTGACGGGAGAACAAACGCGAGCAGATTGTCAGAGTTAATTCAAGCGAGTGCTTTAAGGTTGCGCCTAATTTGACTAGAAAAGGCACTCAGTCATAAAGTTGCCAGCGCTTAAACACTAAAGCGAATAATGAAAGTTTGTATGCAAGCGAGTGCATTGGAGAATATTAGAAACTCTAAATTGGGTGCAATCTGCCCTTGATACGCGCAACTTCGTCCTCGTTTGCCAAATGGGTGGATGATGACATGCGAAAATTGAGAGCAAAAACTTGTCAACTGATTTAAAATGGCGCCACGTGTGGTAGGAGATTAGATTGCTATCAACAACCAGTTTCTCTGATGTTATTTTGCTTTTCATTCTTAAGAGAAGTCCGAGGTCCAAATATACCTGTGTGATAATGGAAATTCTGCACTATTTCTCGTATTTAACACTTACTGGACTACCAATTATCATGGGTTAATTTCGGAAGGTGAATGCTAAGAGACAGGAATGCGAGGTCTAAGTAAGGGACGAAATGAATGCGGAGAATTAAGAATGAAGAGTGGATTACCACGATGACCAAAACTGTGCTGACCGAGATTAATATTTCAATTTTCGCGTTGTCATTTCCATTACTCGCGTCGCCGCCATTGCGGCAGTTTCGGCTGAGTGCACTCCAAACCGGTGATGAAGTGGCAAATGAACCGGAATCGTTCTCTGTGCTGTGCATCAACAAAACCAGGCGATTTGTTATCGAGGCGATTGATAGCTCTTCAATTGCCAATGGTTAATTTAGGATGGATGATATAGATTCTGCTTCGAATCCGACTCCCTCCATCGTTCCACTCCATGTACTCTTTGGTAAACTAACACCTTTGACTTTTACGAATACCAAACATTGCTTTAGAGCAGAGGTCGCCAATGTGGGGTCTATAGACCCCCCAGGGGTCTATTTGCCAAAGGGTCAATCTGAGCCAGGGGGTCTATTGGGGGTCGAAGCAAAATCAATTCTTAATATGTTATGCACACATACCGAACTGCGTA
>JAOEHK010046449.1:0-22343 GCA_025447835.1 Labidoglobus nevermanni | reverse complement strand
TTGTGGGAAATTTCCCAAATTACGAAACGCCGCATTTTCTCAAATATGCATTCAATTTCATTTAGTCGCTGTTGTATATGTAGCATTATGGTTATAGTCGGCTTTCGTAATTTGGAAATTATCGGGAAGCGCGGGGCCGCTCAAACGCGGGGCCGGGTGCGGCTGCACGCGCTGCACCCGCGTTGCGCCGGCCCTGATGTAGTGCGGCCTAAGCGAAAGACCATCTACCTTAACATAAATTTGAACTGTAGGTGATGGGTCCGGCGGAAAGGGTGGACTACTACACCACGTGAAAATCGATACTTTAGCTCGTTGGATCGCTGTCGTGGATTAATTTTATCAACTGAATTTGCATATACCTGCCGTTCGTTTGCACCCCAGTACACTACTCGTGCTATCAGATTGCTAATTCGGCTATTTGTAAACGCGTGCTAATGAACAAAATTAAGATGAGATCTCCTAGGTTTTCTTCTCCTTGCCACAGCTACAACGGACGACCTCAACCTAACAGCATTCAATTTCATAAAAGAAATTCCGTGTGCTTTATATAGATCAGTCATTCCCAAAGTGGGCGCGGAAGCAATTTAGGGAGGAGGTGATTGCCCGTTGGCTTGTCTAAGGGTATTCCCCGTGATTATCCATGAAACATCTGCAAGTGGGGTAACGGACAAGCCCTGGGAATTCCAGAATCTGGCGATGAATTTGGGAACGAATTAACCTAACCTTTGACTATACCTATAATAAATCAGTAATTAAATAATATTGAAACACATTGGAAGCAAACTAATTAGCACATAATTTTACATGATACAGTAAGCATTCAGATAATGCAACAGTAGCAGCAGTAGCACAAACAGAGAGTAGCTACTAGACAGGGAGATAAGTAGCACAACAACAACGACATAAACCTACAAGATGTAGCAAAAGTTGAGAGCGTAGCGCCAGCAGAAACAAAGGCCAACTTGGCGCAGGCAGCCCGGAACAAAACGAAATTCGCCCCGGGGGAGTAGTTATGCAAAAGTTGCACGTCTACTTTCGGGCTCTGCCGCCCCATGTTTATGATGAGAAGGCGTACTGAGGAGGGCGCACATGAGGTCATCCAGAGGCCGGATCGTTGCGCGCTTTCCTTTTTCATCGAAACATGCACAATTTATCGATGCCAGCAGTCAACCTGCAAAGTTTAAGCGATCCTCAGCAGCTCCAGCAGCCCCATCCAGCGTTCCATTATGCTCTAAGTGGTCCAAATTAAATGCTCACCGAACAAGCGGAGGCAATAAACGAGTAGCATTTTATTGCTCAAAAAACTGTTAACGACGCCATTACACATTCATACACCTTCCGCTGGGGCCGTTTTTTATGGAAATTGTTTGCGGCAAGAAAGATCGCATCCGTTGGAGTGAACGAGTACAGATTGATCGAATGAAATAATGGCAAATTGCTTCCAATTCCGAGAGAAACATTTCGAGCGATATATGGGACGGCTGCATTGGCGAGAATTGTCGCCCCGGATACTTCCAGTAATTTGTGAGCCATTTCATAATAACAGCATTACTCCGATGCGACTGTTATCGCCTCCCCAAATCATGCCCATGACTCCGATGAAAACAGGTAGGGAATTCAGAATTGTTGAAATATTTGCTCAATGAAACCTGAACCAGTCACCAACCACGAAGTCTGTTTTTACACCCAAATGCAATTCAACCGACTTCTAACATTCTAGACTTGCATATCCAACTATCCACCCCTACTTTTTTCGCAATGGTCGCACATCAAACTCCGCAGGTAACCTAACCTGAGGGAGATCGTAAATGTGGCATGGTTCATGTACAGAGAGATCCGCCCGCTTGTAATTTAGTCATGAACATTTTCGTTATTCACATGGCATGGAAATGTCATACATTTTGGTCGAATGCATTCGAGTGGTTGGTCACCAGAATTTGCGTGAACCATCGGCGGGAAATCTTTGTTACGCTCCGCATTGCACTTTCCCCCCTACCCATCGGCGCCGGCGTTACACCATGCACGAAGGCAAATAAATTTTAGCATGAAATGAAATGTGGAAAAAATTATTAAATGCGAACATTTTCCTGTTTGCCGAGTGAAATGTGAGCGCAGATGGCAACATTGGGCTCTACGACCACCAGCCGAGTGCTGTACCAACACTCTTGCACCCCTGAGTATAATTATGAAATGTATGCGCTTGTGTGGAAAAAATGTGCATTCCTCATACAGAAAACAATGTCTCAGGCATCTAAAACGAGCAGTTTTGCCGGCTATTTCTATGGCGGTAGTCAACATTGATATTAAATGCTGCCCATCGCTTCATCGAATTTCTAACCGGAACCTTGATCAATTCAGAGTCAATGAAACGATTTACAAGCGACTGCGAATAATAGCACGCAGTGATGGGAAACGATGGGTGCAGAGATAGTGGCTGCAACGAAGGCGACCGCTGGGGCCTTCAAGATGCCGACCGTAATCTCTTCTCTTTGTCAGCGCCCAACTGGCCTCACTCCCTCGAGTGGCAATCCGCCACTGCCGTCCCATTAATCATCCATGCCCCGGCACACAGCCATTTGCATATCCCACTATCAATTTTTATCTCGTGACGTCATAAATCGCAGTCACAACAATTGCCCGTCGCCTCAACTGCGGGAATTGCATTCAAATTTTGTCTATTGGGTAAAATTGGTCTTTATTTAAAGACAATTCATGCTAGCAGAGTATTGTAGTTTAAAATACAACCTCAGCAACCATCTAAAATGGTGGACGGCGTTCAAAATGGCAGACGATTTTGAAATATCTGCTTTAACGAGACCCCCACTATTAGGAACATCTGATATGGTAGACAATTATCCAAGATACACAGGACCACTAGAGGAAGAGATGAAGGTTAACGAAATGCATTGCAATGTTACCAAATAACAATATTTTACTCAAAACCTACGAAATTAGTAAGAATATGCGAAATCTAGTGCTAATTATAATAACCTAATATATTCGATATATGATAAGGACCTCCTATCACCTTATAATGGTTATCAACTAATGGCTGGCTTTTATTGGTCCTTTCTGATTAAGATATCCTTCTATTTCCGTTTGGTGTCTTTCGTGCTGCTGCTTTTTTACGCCCTTGATTGCAATAGTACTTTCGACATAACAATTGTGGGTAACTGTATTACCCATCTCATAAGAAATCAGCTTGTGTGTTGACAAGCGGGGATAAAACTCCGATGCACGATATCCGTAAAGATCGATGATACAAAGCTTCCAAGTATCACAATTTTTCATAACCCATAACCTGGCATCGATTGAAAAATTGTGCACTTTATCATCCCATATAAGAGAACACACACAAGGAGAAGTCCGGATGACAACGCAGACATTTCCAAGTTTGAACCAGTAGCGAAATAAGGTTGCAAATTGCAGCGGAAGACGGAATAAAGATGGTTGAATGAAATGAAATTAAATCAGTTATTTGTTTTTTTTGTTGAGCTTCGGCTCATGAAAGGCCATTAGGGGAAGCTAAGCTGCAATGTAGCATTCCGTAAGAGACGGGGCAATCTACAGCAGTCCAAAAGTTGTTCATCTAATAGCGTTTTCTTTAGTGGAGCCAGTAATTGAATTTAATTTTCGCACTGAAATGCGAGAAAAGCATCAGGCAGTCATCCGCATAGTGGCGGCGAACTTATATATAATTAAAGCAAGTTGCTGCCACTGTTGCAGCCGCATCTCCATCAACAGTGACGACGTCTTCACGCAATTGCGCCTCATTGCCGCTTTCGGATCGAGCATACGGGTGACAATTACGCGCTGCAAGAAGTGCAAACAAAAGACGCATTTTATGCGGGATTTGCGCCCAGCTACCTTCCGACGTGTTCCGCCGCTGCTCCGGATTTACGCTTCATTTAACGCACGAGACAATGCGCAACCACGATATTCAGATTAGCTTTAATTAAATTTCTCAGCATGCAATCATAATTATATGTGTGCGCTCGAGGGCGCGAAATGAAAAACTGCACTCAGTGCAGGCATGAAGGCAATTGTACAACAGAAGTAACATTAACGCCCAAGACATGCGCGAGTCTATGAAAAGCGAACATTTGTTGTTCGCTGAATTCATCACTTTTTCGATTGGATGGGGTTTAATTGAATTCGTTATGCATCACGTTTGTTCGCAATTAATTTGCGCAAAATTCCATTCCAGCTTTTAATTGCTAATTGGAACTCTTTTCATTTCAGTCAAAGCTACTGTCGTGTTATTGTTTAGTATTCACATTGGAATTATAACGGCAAAAAGAGGATACAATGCAAACAAATCAACAAAAATACCTTCATATACACTGTTTATTCTTTCCTATTATTGCTTCTATTACTTCGACTCCCGGTATATATATTTATATCTTGTCCAGTTTCAATCCACAATTAAAGTACTCTCTGTTTATCCAATCACGTCAAATATTTTTACTACACTTGATGTGATAATTCTGTTTTTCGCATTACAAAATATTTTAGTATAAATAAGTGAATGCGCTGGTACCTGGAGACCAGTCCGGTTTCAAGGAAGATGTCGCTGTTTAGCATATAGTAAGGAGCATTAACGATATTCCTTAGGATGCGGTGGTCAGCAGCCCCCTTGGCGAATCTGGGCCACCAGGGTATTGTACCCCCAGATGGGGTGGGCGCAGGTGAACAAACTACGGATGCATGCCGAAGCGACCCACAGTTTGGTGCAGGTGAGATCTCTCATCCAAGTACTGCTCACGCCAATATAGCTTAACTTTGGTGCATGTATATATACATCACTATTGATCATATTCATAGAAATGGGCCACAAGTACGCCCATTAGTCCAACATCCCGAAACACAATCAGCGGGACATCCAACCCATCCACATATCAGAAATTCACAAATTGAATCCGCGAATAGCGAAATTTTGACCCACGAATAACAGAATTAGGTTCATATTCTTTCAGCAGCGATTCTTCTGCTTTGTTGAGTGGATAAGGTTCTAGAAATAGCGATAAATCTATAAGTACATCTAAATATATACATCAATAACGAATAGGATATACTCTGGACCACAATAATTGAAATTGGCATCAAAACATTACTGCCTGTCGGCTGCAGTTTGGACTGCATAATTTCAATATCTCCCCGGAGATATTGAGCCCTGAATTGAGTGAAACTTAGTGCAAATATAATTCTTAACGTTTCGGCAAATAACAGGCATTATTGAATTGGTTTTGGAAATGAAATAATCCTTGCAAATAATTGTAATTGGTGGATGCTGTTCAAAAATAAATGCGCTGAAAAATGCGAACAATAGCAATGAAAACAACGTCTACATGAATTAATGTTAAATTAATAAATTACGAAGATTTATGACAATGCTGTATCCGGTTTGCAACGCAAATAATTGCAAATCTAATAATTTGGAATCCAGCGAGTGTGCAAAGTGTGCGAGGGGAGAGAGCCAAAGAGTGATTGCAAATAACGGGGCGGGCAATTGAAAATTATTGCACGCAGTAGCAAATTACATTAATTGAACAAAAAGGCACGCAATAGTAAACATGTCCACGAGCATTAATTTACCAATTTATTTCAAACGATGAGCAGGCTGTATGCTCAATGGCAGTTATCGACGAGCGCGAATTTACAATTTTCCATTTGCATTCGCATAAATATATTGTATTTTGCATTAGCGCCATTACCCAGCCTATGCGTATGCTGCAATGAAGTAATTGCCAATTGTAAACAAACGCGCATCGAGGCGTTGACATAAATTATCAACAATTATGCAATGATTCACGATGATAAGCACAAATAAAAATCTGCGACCGACAGAGCGAAAATGGCACTAGATGCATGCAGATGAACAAATTAATAAAAGCAGACGGTGCAATATTGGAACGTGCATTGCAACCCACCATTTGATAGACCAGTATTGATTACTAATGAAAATGAACGCCAGTTCACGGTATAGACAAGGTTTGCATTGATTGCAACATCATTAGGTCCTAAACTGGAGCAATTTGCAAAACATGCATTTGCATAAACAACCGAGTGCGGCATTTGCTGCCAATTTGTTGCTTATTTATACCAGCAAGATGGCCCTAAAATGGATTCACTACTTATTGACGCCACTGTATTTGTAAGATTATTAATTATTATTATGTTCAATCGTAGCCTCTAAACTCGCATGCATTCCGATGTTATTACTAATTTATGTGCGGGATAAAATGGCATATTTCATTTGACTTGGCATTTTAGTCGCCTACACCGCAATACTCATTAAGGCATTACCTTTATACCTTGGATCCTCAAACTCATAGCTGCTCATTGCATTTCCAATGGATTGCAATCTTCTTAGGACATATGACCATAGAAATATAATTCAAGGTAATTCGTTATTAGCGTATCCATCCTAGAACCTATTACTGATTTGTTTAGTCAGGTTGCCATGATTTGCAACCAATGGGGATAATTGGCTTAAAGGATGGCATTGAACAACCTTTTCTTCAGCTTTATATGGTTAATTTCGGTTCCTAAGCTGCGGTACGTGGATTACTCCAATGGATGCTACTCCAAATGGTACAATCCGTACAACCAAATCAGAAAATAGGTTATTTAGGGGCACAAAAATGTTGGATACATTTCTGGCTAGATATTAACCAAGAATTTGAGACAATTGAGGGTCAACTACACGAAGAAATGTCATGTCATAGGATATGCCATTGGAAGCAGGTTGAGAACGGCTAAACTACACCGAAAAATGGATTGGTGGGCCCCTTTGTTTGCTGCCCTTGAAAACAGTGCCGGTTCGAGGAATTTAACGCCACGATGCAAAAACTTAAGACAAGTTTGCAGAAATACAAGCAGCAAGGTTAAAGAAGCCGATTGGACTTCTTTATTGCTTTGGATTTTATGCGACAAATGGGCATTCCACCGAAATGTGCCAAGCTGAGATGATGATACCCAGTAGCATAATACCACAGACAAATAAATAATTGATTGATTGTAGACACACTATTATTTCTAAAAGAAAAACACATGTGGGAAGCTTTCTTCAACATATTCAATGTACTTACAAATTATGGAGGATGCCCTTTTCAATAGATGAAGTAGTACCAGCACCATTTCTTTTTTCTTTGCTAAAATGTTAGTAAAATAATAAATCAGGCATTGAATTAAAATGGTCACTCCATATATTTGTTTGTCTGGGAACAAGTGTTCCAATAATTTCTTGCATTACAGCGTGAAATAACAAATTGTAGCGAAGTAGAGCTTAAACAGCTGTTCTAACTAATTTAAATTTGAGCCTTGCTTAGACGTCATATCTTGTCGATGCAACGGAAATTCATGTTAAGTATCCGTTTTAAGCATGCTTAGCTCTAAGCCATGCTTCCAACTTATAGCGCCCCTTATAGCGCTTATTGCTTCCACCTGGAGCCGGCCCTGCTTATAAGCGTCTCAATGTTTGCCTCACATCTTCCACTATTGCCAATCTTTGTATAAAGTATCTTCAAAATTGGGAAGCTTGGAAGTAGCGATTGGAACAAGAATAATTGAAAATATGAAATAATGCCGAAATTGCGTGCAATATGCATGTATATCGATTTCTGCAGATGCAAAGCGGAAAAATGCGAGCATAAAGAAGCATCAGATGTTGCCTCCCCATGCATCCTTCCGGTGGCATCCGCGTGCGCGAAACAAGAAAAGCATCTTTGCGTGCATTTGCGAGCGCATAGTTTAAGATGGGATATTTATTACCGGGGATCGCGTTCGGCGATCAAGACTTGCCTCCAGCGGCCAGCAATGTATCAGCCGCCGCATCTTGGCTTGCTGTAAACCGCCAAACTTTTTTTACGAGCAATAAAATCTAATCCGAAACATCTCCGCGTTTTACACTTTCAGTTCGTCAGCTGCTCGTCTGCCTGTCGACCGGAGATGCACCGGAGCAGTCCGCCTCCCGGAACTCATCTCCGCTTCCCCAATACGCCCAATTTTATATCTATTTTATTAAAAAATTATCGCAGCGCGCGTTAAAGGCTCACCAAAGTCGTAAAATCATGCAAGTTGCAAGAGCACGCTTACAATCGGCTAACAGCAATGACGTCAGATATTCTCGATCACTTTGCGATATGAAAATGTGACTGAAAGAAATTAATAATTGAGATTTATGCTAGGTAATTCTGAAGGCCGTATATTTCAACTAGCGCAACGACAACAATGTGAATACGAAATGAGGCGAGCAGCAATTAATAGCCATTAAAGATCAGAGGCAACATTCAACGCCTCTGCGAGTAAATTATCTGCAAACAGAGAGTGTTTTAAACAATGCCCGCGCAAATGGCGACGTTGAATGCCGGCTGAATTATGCGCACGAACGCATAGCTATCACTCGCATAAATCGCCGGCCGGTTGCGTTGAGATAAATTATCAATAAAGAGAAAATTAGCAAAATTTCATCTTCGATAAATCACGCCGATAAATGCAGTCGGCGCATTCAACGAGCGCATCCCCAAAATGGCGAACGACGCCCGCCGCCATGTCACATTCGATAGATAAATCTTTGAATTTTGTGAATAAATTAGCCGCCACCCCCAATGGGGCCGAATAGCCAAAGCCTTACAATGCCTTCAGTGTTCCATTCGCCGACGAAGCGTCTTTATTATTAAATTTCGCATTTAGACGTCAGCTAAATACACCGGATTGAGGAGATCAGTAATTTCTGCGACATTTCAATACATCCGGCAGAATCAATATCGGAAGTTGCATTGCGGACGCAAAGAGAAGAGCATGGGGAGGCGGAGAGACAAAAAGCGCCCGCGTCGGAATAATAAAGGAGTCCCAAAGACGGAAAAAGCGGCGCGTACTTTTAATAGTATTTAAAGGGCAAGCGTAAAACGTTTCGCGTTTAATTCGCTTCGTGTTTTCGCGTCGCGCAGGTCCCGATGGCAGGCACGTTGTCACAATAAAATGAATGAACAATACACATCGCTTTAACACAATAATGATCCGAAATATTCCGCCTCATAATCTAATTTCGCCCCTGGCCAATGACAGGTCGTGCCGAGTTCTGCGCCACGTTGCTGGAATACGAAATCGATCACGTTCCAGCAATGCAAATGCATTCCACATTGCGATGGTTTCCGTTTGTTAATCTTCGAATTCAATTCCATGGCATAACATGCGAAAAACATGCATTCGCCCAGTTCTGCTGTCACACATCGCCGAATGGGCAATAAATACGCGTTAGCAACAACCACAATGTTGAAATGTATTAATTATGGCCCATAGCTGTTCGACAATGTAATGCAGAAGCGTAAAAATACAATTCGACCGCAAAACGTAAAAATTTTAGCATCGCCAATGAGCAAATAGAGTGAACACTAACCGTAAAGTTGGTTTAAGGAAGTAGTAATCATACACTGCGCATGAGGCCATCAAAACCAAAGATGTTGTTGACGTTGGCGATCTGATGCCAGTTCTAGGCACTCAGCTAACGTTCAGCAGGAAGCAAACAGAAATACTCCTATGATGATATTAAGCATGTTATCGCAACATTGAGGAGTGGAATACAAGGTGTGTTTAATGGCCACCAGGAATTATACCACAAGCCACCTTCTTAGACCAGGGAGGCACGCGGATATGGGGGCGGGAAGTAAGAGGACACGTAAAACTGCAATTCGTTTGATGGACCTGATGGAAGAAAGCAATGTGCAAGATTCACGAGCGCTACGCGCTGATAAAACGAAGGCACGACTTCATTTGGGATTCGGTGGAAGGACGGACACTCCTTGCGCACCTTATTTTATGTCAATTTTGATTTATTATTTCAAGTACCCGGGATATCTCCAAGTTATAACATTTCTAAAAATACATTTGATTGAAGGCAGTAAAAGTTAATAGCAAATATTGCAATTGGAAGCAAAAGAAGATTTGAAATATTTGAGCATTGGCGATTAGTAAACGATCGATAATATTTCGCCTGGAATTTCATTAATTACGACGAAACATTTGGATTATGATAAACCATGAAAATTGCAATGAATTGACACATTCAATCCGGACAATTATTTATGCAATGCCTGTAATTGAAACTAAAATGAAACAAATTCAATTTGTAGCAGTATCGTTATACCATTTCATATTTAAAACATTGCCATTTTAATCGATCACGCTCATCTCTGAGATAACAAATAGCCAAAGCTAGCAATTACTATATAGGGACTAGAAGGCCGAGGTGGTATAGTACTACTGTGGAATGGGTTCGATTCCCAGCCACGGAAAAATTATTCTGTATGTTATAAGAGCGAAACTCTTTTAAGATATCATTAAATGATCAAAAATTCATTATCACCCCAAAGAGGAACTACATTGAGCGTAGCTTTGTTTAGGTATCAACAGCACATTAATATGCAGCCAGCACGGCGAATGAATTCAGTTGCCAATTGTCGTAGAATGCTGAATTTATCAATTCGCCAATTGACTGCTGACATGCTCGAATTGCATCGCAGACGAGAATTTACTGCATCCCGCCTTCCATACTAATTGCATATTAAATGTGAGCGTAAAGGTCTTTAATTTCAAGCGCGCAAATTGCCTCCACTCCACCCATTAAGCGTCATTTTCCATTTCAGAATTGTTACAATTCATAATCAAATGTAAATAATTCGCGGCCGGGAAAATTACTTTGGCCATTTATCAACACAACGTGATTTCAAATTTCATCCCCAAAGAGACGATCGCAATGCCGCTGGAACGTTAATATTCATAAATTACGCAAATGGAGCCTTCCCCACCCGAATGCGGCTGTTCAATCGACTCAAAAATCTGATCACCTTAATGCGCTTCTCAGTAGTCGCTACATTTGCCACATAAAAGTGAAGAACACTGGCTCCAAGCGCAGCTGACCCATATGCGGACAAACGAGGAAAACCTAGCTGCTGAAATTCAACGAGCTGCCAGCTCCGGAAAATCCACCACCAAACTGCGCTCGGCTTTCCGCTATCATATGCCCATCTCTGAGCATTTGCGGCTGGCGTCTGGTGGCGCGAAACAAGAAACTTAATCGAAAACCGGAAATGATATTTACACCCAGTGATATTTACATTTTAAAACAATGTGTCGCCCTTGCACTTGCACTTGCTAGCGCTACCGCGTTGCCGGTAAGGGCTTATGATTTCCCAGGCGGATGCTACAGCAGCTGCTTGCTTTGAAGATATCCGCCATGTTGGTGGTGGTGGCAAAAAATCGGCTTTGCAAATATCTCGCTATTCGCCACGAGCTGGCAGAGGTGCTGGGCCTGATAGCAGCGCGCAGGGTGCATCTCGAAGACAATATAACTCACTGGATTATGGCGAACTCGGGGTGTTTTATTGTTATTTTAACAGCGCGCGCGCCCGCCAGAACTACCTCCATTGGGTGCAAAATGCCGCCACCGGATCGTCTGCCTTCGTTATGGCCGTATAATGTGCGTCATTATCACGGGACGACTTTCCCTCTGCCTGCGCCTGCAAATGCGCCCTCATATGCCTGAGTTTTAATAGTCGCTTGGATTTCTTCCGGTGGCTTAAACGCTTAATTACTCGCTTGTGAGTGAATTAATCTATTGATTTCTCTTCATATCGAAATGAACATGAACCATTTTATTTCCATTAATAAATAAATACAAAGCGATCTAAAGCGAGGTAAACTCAGAATTGCACTGACCTTGACGTGACATTGACATGACCTTGAAGTGACATTGACATGACCTTGAAGTGACCTTGACATGACCTTGAAGTGGCCGTAACATGACCTTAAAGAGTTTAAAGAGCGTTTTGGAAATTGAATTATGGGATTATCTATCGTTGCAGCAAACCTTCTGAATCTCCAAAAGGGCATTATCGACCACAAGAAGCAAACATTTGACCTTTTTTTGCAGATATTAAACAATTGCAGGGACCATCTGCATTCATCCGGGGCGCCATTGTCCTAAAATACAAGCGCACAATAAAACCCAGAAGGCGAAAGCCGCTTGTCCATTTGGTTATTAATGGTGTTGGCCCTGCCTTCACCACCGCAGCGCCAAATGGGAATTGAGAAAAAACATGATGATCCTCGCAGTCGACGACGGGTGCAAGTTAGCAGTAGACAGGCATAGGCAAACAGCCGCCCCCCAAGTGCCCCAACAACAATGTTTGCTGCTGTGCATCCACGGGCGCTTTGTTAAGTGAAGCGAACGCGTATTAAAATGGCAAACATCAAAAAGGGTCATCAATGGCCATTACGTACAACGACGACGACGGCGGTGGTGGTGGTGGTGGTGGTGGCAATGGCGGACCCCAGTCGGCGGTAAGCTTGAATTTAATTAAAGCGCATCGCACGCGTAATGAACGCCGAGGAAAATCAGGCAGAGCAGCGAGTGAACATCCCTGCAACGACTACCATCAGCCGCCTTCGGAGCAAGACGGCGACAACGACGCCCGCTAAAATTTCGGTCACTTCTCCGTCATTGCATTCGGCGGGATCCCTTTCACTTACCCACCCCCTGCGCCTAGTGTCATCACCGCATTCAATCTGCCTCTCTGTTCCTCGCATCCAGAGTGCAAACCATTTTACTGTCTTAATACCAAGCGCAATGAAACCCAACGGGCTAAGCACCCATTGTGCGCTCTATCGATGATGCTCTTGCAACTGCCACCGCCACCGATGGAGGTTGACACATGATCGCTATTAGACATTAAATAGAAGCCACGCATTCCTCACAGCATGCCCGGTTAGGTCACACGATTGTGGTAACCAAGCCCAAGTGAAGCGTACCGCAGACAGCTACAAGAGGCGACAATTGGCGAGGAGAATGGCTGACAATTTTCGCATTTTCTCGCAAGGGATCAAATGCATAATTCCAGGACCTCGAGTAGAACGGAATTCGGGTGGTCCAGCACTGCGGGCCGGAGCAACCACATTCTCCAACGTCAAGTCAGCTAGGCGCCCGCTTGGGAATGATGCAGGTCGCCTCCGGACGTAATCGCCGTTTTTGCTACAACGTCACCGCACTCATGACCCCCGACGAGGGTGCAACGCAATAAAAACTGACCGGTGCAATTAATTCAAGTTGTTGGGGTTTTTTAGCTCACGGTAGCCAGTTGCTAGCCGGTTGCGCTAGTTGGATAACAACTACATCCTGTAGTTAAGGACTCGCCACGCTAGGGGCACAGTGCATTCAATCCGAACCTATCTAAAGGCGAATAATTCATTTCTCCATGTTTATGCTACTCCTGGAGTGGTTTGTCATTCTGAATTGTTAATCCTTGATAAATTATTAAAATATGGTATCTCTACAACTAAAGGTGCTTGTGTCATTGGTAAGGTCAACCAACAAGTGTATTAAATACACCCTAAACGTCATTATTTGCGAATCCAAGTATTCATACAATTCGAAATTGTTGGAGGATCTGAAGCCAGAGTTCTAGTCTTATGAGGCATTCCCGCAAAGTCTGTAAACAATGTTCATGTTGTATATGGAATTCGACTTGAATCACAAGATGTTAATTTTACAGAAACCTACTTGGTGGAAGTAATAACCCCGCATTCCTTAAAGAATAGGCTTCAAAGTGTTCGGAAAAGTGGATATTCGTGGCAATATTGAATATGGATAATATGGATCATATGCACCGCGAATAAAGAGGTTTCACAGCAATTAGAAAGGAAAAATTCACCCGAACCGATGTTCCGGGTATTTCGGGCTAATCCCTGTTGAAAAAAAAACCACTAAACAATGAAAACAATACAAATATTTCGCGCACTAACTCTAATTCGTCCATAAGGCCCAAAACATAAATATTATCATACAAGAGGGATGGATTGAAGAATCACAATCTATGAAGATTGCAATAATTTTATTAAATGAGTTTAACAGATTGGTTGACACTGCAACGCGTTTCGGTACACAGTGCCTTCATCAGGCAAATATGAAATGGGTAGTATAGTGTAGACCTATTTATACAATGCTAACTTATTGTGGGTGTGGGGGATACATAATGTCAATACAAATTTAAGAGTGGGGAGTTACAAATGTCAAGTTGATCATTGAGTAATGTATCAGATTTTGCTCTTCTATTGATTTCTAGGGACTCTGATAAATTAAGTTTGAGGCATATTTGCTGTCTATGTAAGATTTTGAATTCCTGGTTGAATGAATGTCCTTCGTCAATTAGGTGTTTGGCGTAGTTCGAGTCGATAGATTCAAAGAATATTCTAAATAGAATATTTAGCTAACGACGAATTGGAAACGTCAGTTTAACAAAAAAACAGCCCCTAGACTTTGACTGTCATTGTGTCGCTGGAAGGCATTTACGCTATTTTCACATTGGCAAATTGCTGATGGCAATTTTTTGCACGCTACATGTTCCCGCGCAAATTGCAATTGCTTTTAATTAATTTTCGATAGCTGTCCGGCGGCATGCCATGTGATGCTGACCAACATTTCCACACACGTCGCAGAATTGAATGAACGCCTATCGAAAATGCAAAGGCGTATTCTGCATGCGAATAAATGCGCCCCGGAACGAGCGCCACTCCGAACACCCTCAACAATTTCCTTAACGCGTCTAGGAATAAATGCGACACATGCATTACGTGCTCGTCGGGCAGCCAGCGTTCGCATTCGAATGCAGCTTGTGTATTGTAATGGGGAAATCACAACGAGCGAATCGACAGGACGACGAGGACGAGGACGAGGACTAGGACGACGAGATTGCCGTTCAGGCGGCGGCGACACGTAAAGCGAAGACATTAGAACGAACGACTGCGATGGCCTGTTTGTGCGTTCAGGGTGCAAAGGTATGCATCCACTACAACGACATTGCCTGAACCCATTTCCCGTGGCGGGGTGCAAAATACGACTGGCAGAGAGCCATCACGACCGCATGTATATATCGAATACATACTCAGCGTGCAAACTGGAAATGGGGTAGCAAAGGTGAATGTGGACGCCGGTATAAGAATATACGAGTTTCAATTATCTGCCCTCCTTGCGCGCGCGAAATAAGTTCCCGAATCAATACTTTCATTAGAATAACATTCATCCAATTGGAGAGAATTTTAAGGGGACAAAGATAAAGTCGGAAAAATAACCGTAAAATGCAGACAACTCGTGGTCATCCACAGTTTGCGGGTTTTCAACCGGTGATATCGGAACCTCAGGCATTCCTCAATTCCTTAAGGCACCTCAAAGTCTTCGCATATGGGCTCTCTTCATATATATATATCATATATATTGGGTTAGCTGGCATCAACATTATTTCGAGAGTTGTAAAATTCGATCTTTATTGCGAAGGGTTGCCAATAATTGCTGCCTCGTAATGGAATCGCGTACGAAACAAAGGTGCACGCAATGTACTAGTAGTTAATGCTGATTAGGGGTTACGTCACTTATGTTTTGTGAGTGGAAACTTTTATGCCATATTAATTACCCTGATTTCATGATTATCAACTTTGCCTTGCATTGTACTTATCAGTATTGTTTATGGTTTCTTGAATAGAAGGGTACATCAACTAGGTATAGGATTGCACACAATAGCTTTAAAATTGTTGTATATATTAATATTGTATGGTCAAGAGAAAAGAAAAGATATAAAGGTGACATTTTATAAATCACAATTTCATATTGAATCATAGTCTACCTAGAAGATTAAATTTGCGTTGCACCGACAAAATGTGACGTGTAAGCAAGGCTTAAATTTGCACAATGGGCCCAATTAGAGGAGACTAGATGCAGCGTGTAGCCATACATGCCCTCCAAGCAAGAAAAGGCTTAAATTTAAGTTAGCTAGAACGCAGAAATGCAAGAAATTATTGGAACAGTTGTTCCCAAATATATGGAGCGACTCTTTTAAATTCAACGCCTGATTTATTGATTTTCTTTTAGAAACAATAGTGCGTTACCAATCAATCAATTATTTATTTGCCTATGGTACTATACTACTGGGCATCATCATCTCAGCTTGGCACATTTCGGTGAAATGCACATATCACCCATTTATCGTATAACATCCACAGCAACAATAAAAAGCCCAAGTCCGCTCCTTCAATCTTGCTGCTTGTGTTTCTGCAAACGTATCTTAAGTTCATTAGGAACAAAGCAATCACATGTATAAGCATAATCTGAGAATAAAAATATCCATCCAGTGGTCATCGGGTGAGCCGTAAATATACAGCTTAAAAATGCCCCCTGAGGATGATATCAGGAAATATGAAGCATGTATGGAAAGTTATGTTTTTCGATAGTAGGCAGTGTCGGTGAGGTGAATGCGTGTTGAATTTCCTCTTTCCTTGCTGGGATGGCTGCCAGGTTAATTATCACCGGGACTTTACTTCAAATAACCCCATAAAAAGAAATCCGTTGCTGTTAAATGGGACTATCTAGAGTGCCAATTCTGATCTCCGAAACGAGACAGTACACGACCAGGAAATGCCTCATGCAGTAAATTGAATTGTTTCAGGGGTTGCATGGCACCGTCTTGTTGACACAACATGTCGTTATCCAATGTGATCCAATTTAGGCAGAAAAAATACTCTTATCATGTGGTGATATAGAACACCAGTAATAGTCAATTTTGCCTGCAGCCCAAATCCTCCCGCAATAAAGTGGTTGCATTTTGTTCCTCAGTCATAGGTCGATTCCTTGAGACCCAAATGGATCCCAATTGAGTTCGACTGTTCGATTGTTGCTACATAATCCAATCAACGAACTCGAGACCCTGTGCATGATCATCAGCATGATGACTTGGATCTTGTCCACAAATATATGTTCTTGGACTTTCACCACCACTCTCAGGCACTACTTCGGCATTGACTTTGGGGCGATTTGTTGTTGGATGCCCAGTTTGTTTAGCAACACAAATCAAAGTATGAGTTATGAAAATTATAAATATGGCATACTATAGAATCACGGCATTATGGTATAGACTTGGTAACATGGAATTCTGCACAAATTCAATCTGAACTCGCCCAGAAAGGATTTCAAATAAAAACAATTGGATTTGGGTGCGTACGAGACGAGGCTACAAGGCACCAAGAGGATGTTTGAGATGCAGTGACGCTTCATAATCTGCGCGTTGTGCAAATTGTCGCAGTAAAATTTCATTAGCACAAAAGCTAGGAGAAAACAATTTGAATGCAAGCGGCGAGCCAGCATGATGTGCAAGCGGAGGCAACTTGTACGCCAACGAACGAATGTTCGTACATGTCTGTAATTATGCACACGTGCGCCCCCCAAACTTGGAGGATGCACGATGTCCTGAATGCCAAACAGCAGGCTCTGCTATTGCCTCAGCGATAGCAAACGAACACTGCAAATTACTAGGCAAACGAGTAAACATCCACTCCGCCATCACATCCTTGCGCAATCAAAACCAAGGCCGACCACATTGGTTCATTGATGGAAATGCACAATCCACCCCAAAGTGCTCGCATCCTATGCTTCCTTCTATGCATTTGTTCCAATTATGATAGCTAATGAGGATAAAGTCCAATGTCGTCTCTCTCGCTGCACAGTGACATTGTTTACTCCTATCAGGACTGGTATGTGATCAATTTCAAGATGCACAAGTTTCATATTTCAGAAGGAAAACTTTGGCAGAGTACATTTTTCATCACCTCAATTTAGTCAGCCAACTTCTCTTGCGCTGGCCTCCTTTAATCTAAAACTTCCTCACTCGATTTTATTTGTACTTTGAAATTAACAAGGACTTTACCTTTTTCGAATATAACATATTTGCTGAATGTAAGCACTCTATAATCGACACCTATTACTGGGCAGAATATGGAACCTTGCAATACCTATATATAGAATAGCGTTACCTCTCGACCATCACTTCGAGATACTCTTGGGGAGAAAACCATCAAGCACCTCCATTCTACACTCTCTTGGAGATGTCCAAGGCTAAGAGGGTCCTCGTAGGACTAGCACCTAGCTATGGTGGGTCTTCGCAAAGATCCACTGTGCAGGAATTGCTTAGAAATTGGAACGCCTCAGCATAGAGTGGGCGAGTACATCCCACTAAGGGTGCAACAGAAGGCAACTTTACAGTAGTAGGTACTGATCTTCAGGGAGGGGATGAGCTCATGCACTTGTGTGAAGATAGACGACTAGATGAATGGTGGGATAGCAAAAAGGACCGGAAGGTAGACCGATCCCTGTTCTGATCCCTGGTACTGTTCTGACTATCCGAAACCAAAATGTGGGGTGATGAATCGATCATTTCGATGCAATTAACGGAATCCAATATTGATAAGGGATGTTAAGTCATCATCATCAGATAGATAAATTTGGGATCACGAACACATTGCAATTGCGTTACTACAAAATTGCAAATTTACGTTGGCATGTTGGCAGTGTCAGCAAGTTGGAGCGGATGTACTAGTTTAGAAAGGGCGCTAATAATGACACTAATTCGTGCTAATCTCAGATAATTAATTACCATGCATGCGTATAATTAATTGCATAATATTAAACTACAGGCCCATAATATTTAGCCCTTGGCAACCATCCTCAACCAAACTAACGCATTGAGAATTACATCGGTTCTCGTTGGTCACATCCAGATGGAAATTTGCAAGAACAAATATTTGCATAGTGTTAGCGGAACGGAGCCGCAACATATAGTGGCGGATATTGCACAACTCTCAATAGGGTTAGACACGCCCGGGACCGCATTCTTCTCCTCGAATAAAGGGGCGCTGAAATACTTGTTAGAATTAGGCGCCCTCGCGTCCACATTGGATGCATAAGTCGAATAT
This sequence comes from Labidoglobus nevermanni, assembly GCA_025447835.1. Classification (NCBI taxonomy): domain Eukaryota; kingdom Metazoa; phylum Arthropoda; class Insecta; order Coleoptera; family Staphylinidae; genus Labidoglobus; species Labidoglobus nevermanni. Next base: position 3,551 of record JAOEHK010046449.1, on the reverse strand, counting down.
GAAAGGTTAATGATGTCATTAAAGATAATTCAGCAAGGATCGCCTCATTTCAGTGCGTCATTGTGACACCTAGGTTCGAAACTCTGCCGAAGGGTCAGGTCACATTTCACTGACTCAACTGGTAGTGGACAGCCGCTAGTCCCTTACAATCCCCTGCCCAGAAAACCCGAACAATGCGTGTTAAGATTAATTATCGAACTTTTGCAGTCGACCCCAATACCGAGAATGTCAAGTTTTTATCGATATTCTATCCCCATCTTGAACGGAAACTGTCAAACTGATATTTATCAGAGGAATATGCATAATTTACCCCCGACCCAAGTGGCTTTTGAGGACAATTTCAACCCATGGTCAGGATGAATTGAACGAGGTGGTAAAAATTTGTCATTGTCGTCTATAGATATAAAATGATTCATTAACTCTTTTATTTATCCGGCACAACAAATTAATACTTTAATTCGTGTGCATTATCACGCAAAGGGCGTAAATATCATTAGAGGCAATGAAATAAAGTGGTCTTAGAAGTGCGGTTGCACCTGTTCTCACCCGTAATGGACGCTTTCATCTGCTGGATCAATGATTCCCAAAATAGAACCATCACCCCCTGGATAGTGTTGCTGCCATTTAGGGGGGCATATAACAATACCGTTTTACGAGGTTTGGCAAAATTCCTTCGGACAAAGGGGGTGCATTATGTTATTCCATTCCATTGTCCATTAAAAACCTTCCTCGTTGGCGTCCAAATATCCACTTGCAGAATCCTGGCCCCAATAGGTACTTCTCTGCAACCTGACCAGCCAGACTATACCACGTTTGGGCCATTGCTCAACTCAGCACTCGTGGGGCGGTTCACCCCAGAGCTCTCTCTTCTCCTTGAGGACGGTTTCGGCAAACGACCTGACGACGCTTCCCAAGCTGCTTCCTACTCCAGCATTCTACAACCCAGCTGTTACTTGAATATTATTGCAACCCGCGTAGCGACCAAGTACGAGGAATACTAGAGGTCCATACAAAGGTCACTTTGAATACTACTCCAGAAAATACTTAATCGATGTGCTAACGACCATGGGCTTTCTCGGCACTTGTGCGGTACAGCCTGGTATTGCCTAGCCCAGGGAATACCCGGTTTTGCAAGTTCGCACCGCTGATCCCCAATGCCAAAAAGGTTGTCGGCCCTATGGTATGCAAAGTGATGTAGAAATGGTGGATGAGTAGCATTGTGATGCACATTTTAAGTCGATGTGACGTACGTTTCAACATATATTATTAAATTATTCGTGACTCACATACATATTCATGTTCTGTTCAAATAATAGCGGTTGCATAATTGATAGATACGAATATTTTGTGGCTGTGTTTGCACTCACGTTGACCTGGCCTTGACTATAACCATGGACTCAAAATGGCTCAACATAAGACCTTAATATAGACCTAATTCTACCGATTGGAATAATGAAGATAAGACTACCAAACTTGATATAATCTAATCTTCCTGTATAAGGTTTCTTATCTAAAAGTTATTAACTATACTCTTGAATTATGTTTCCAAAATCATTATGGAAGTGAATAAAGTGGTGTTAAGTTTAATATTGAGTATTGGCTAAATATTGATTAAAAGCATATTTTCCTCTTACCTATGACGTTTTCTAGTTTCCTTAACGATTTTAGGATAAACGTGTAATAATGACAAACAACACGAAGAAGCGAGCAAGTTTCCGAAGTCGTAACAAAAGCGAAACAAAGAAACCTGTGAGCAGCATTTGAAATCCAACCCTAAACAAGTGACTTTAAACAGATAAGCACGGTGTACACATCTTAATACCAGTGAGATTACTCGCCAGCCGCCTCCGAACGACCTGAAAGCAGCAGGCGCGAAATAAGATGAAATAAAAACTTATAGCGTGTGCAGCAAACACATCAACGCTCATCTAAGAGCAGTAAAGGCAGGGAAGCACAAGGGAGTGCCGGGGCCGCAAGGTAATTGAAACGTTAACTAACGCACCCTACCATTGCCGCCACTTGGGCTACAAACTTAGTGTTGTGTAACGCCGTAGGCGGCAAAATGTTGCCAGCTGTAACATGACCATGGCACAAAACCTACGCTCGCCGGGAAATAGAGACCACTCAGGAGCACATTGTTTGAGCACGGGCCACTGTATCTTCGGCTTATTGCAGTATTGGCGAATGCATTCGGGGCAAAGCCGTCCCCGACGCCGTAAACGCACAATGGCTTGGAAAGTAGCGCCGGGATCAGATTAGGATAAGTCCGTCGGATTGATCAGATGCTTCGATTCGCGCAAATATCGCTCAAGTTATCGAACTATCATCCAGGGGAGCGTTCCATTCAAGTGCTCCCCTTGATGCTCTCGAAGCCCTTCCCAGACCCTACACCATCCAAACAACTGCCGCCCTGAGACGATCCTTGAGACTCATATCAAGTAATCTATTGTCATTGTTTGTAATGCACACGTAATTTAATTGTAAGTGGATCAAAAGGGAAGTATTACAAATTTCAAGAACAAATAAGTAACCAATTCAAATATACCGGAAACACACCGTTTCTTATTAATATTGTGGTATTAAGATTTATTTTCAAATGCATTAACTAAGTATGATTCTGCGAAGAATCAAGCCGGCCTGAAATGAAATTCTCCTTCACCCTGTGAACCAAAATAAAGCAATTTCTAGAAAAAGAACTGTTAACATATACCTTATCCTCACGTTGTTGGCAATTTATCTGTGTAATTGCATTCCACTTGTGATCCAATATCATCATCTCATTTAAGTATCGTGTAATAGAGCTCTCAAGAAATACAACAACATTAATGGAGGGTAACCTCTTCGGTACACTACACGGGTCATGTGTGGAAAGTGGCAGTCTAGAAACGGTCTGCAATCGTACAATTATCCTATAAACACAAAAAAGAGTGCTCAGGCAACGATGAACAGAACAAGCACCTACCTCCACAAAACGCCATACTGCAATCAGCAAAGGAAGTTAAGAAAAGATATGAGGCAAAAAAAGATCAAAATCGTCCCATTAATAGTAATGTTGCCTTTGGTCCATATATAACAGCCCCGAAATAGGTCTAAATTCAACTTACTTGATGTATTATTTAGAATACCTCATAACTATTAAATAGCTTAATGAACACTAGTAAGTTCAGAGATAAGCTTGATTGACGTTCAACTCGGATAGTTGATAAATTACTAAACTCCGATTCCCAAGTTGTTTTTTTAAATTCCTTATACACCTATCCCCCGATTTACACGGTACTTGTTTTACACGTTTTCGCTTTTAGACGGTTTTCCAAATAAGTTTTTTTTGTTTTTATCGCACTCTACGAAATGCTACTGTGTTTGAACACGTGCGCTGTGTACGGATCTCACGGGGAATCCCTAGCTTCTGTGCTGACTTGCTACACATGCACACTGTGTCTTTATTTCTTCGCATAAAATTAAAGTTTAATCTACGGAAAATTGTATTTGAGTGAAAGTTTCACAGTTTCAGAAAGATTTAATTTTCCATATTCGTAAATTACAAGTGAGTG
>JAOEHK010046338.1:0-44082 GCA_025447835.1 Labidoglobus nevermanni | reverse complement strand
ACGATAAATATTGAAATAAGGACTTTTTAAGATTATTTTCTGAACCAACCCAGATCTACACTTAAATACCAATTTGATACAAATATTTGTTTAATGTTAGTACGATCCCCGGATCGTCGTTTCTCTTCCATATAAATATTACTACCTCACCCAGGGGTCGGCAACCGGCAAATGTGACAACTCTGTTAAATCATATAAGATATCCTCTGGGTTCTTCTATATCCGTTCTTTCTTCACCAATTCTATGTTGACCTTGTTCTAGAGATTAAATTCATTGCCAACCTCGTCTTTTTTTGCAAGCATGCCTCTGACATTTCGACAGCGTCTGAACCGGTCGCAAAGTGCGAGCACCGACACAACACACGCCTGATGAACCCTTCGCTGTCAAAACGTCGAGAGCATATTATGACATTAAATTCGCGCCGCCGCCACCGCCGCCGCCGCCGTCGCTGCTGCTGTCGGCCGTCATTGGCTTAATAAAGCGGATAATGGTGCGCAGCGGGCCCCTCTGCCTGGGCTCGGATCCTTTTTGCGCCCTCCTGGTGCCGGCGCTGCGAGGCGAAAATGCGCTCGCTCCCCGAACGCAAATTTCCGGAGGGTACGTACTATTAGTTTGTTTGGTCGGCGGCGGGGCGCGACCATTATCGCATTATTACGGCTCTTTATTCTGCTGCTGCTGCTCCTCCTCCTCCGTCAACCCTCACCTCTCAGGTTAGGCTAGCTGCTGATAAATTACGAGCGCTCAAGTCTAGATTGATCAATCCGCTGCTTCTTCTGCTGCTGCCTCAAAGGGGAGGCAAAACATCAAATGTGAATGCTTTGGCGATCTGGCTTGCGATCGCGAAACGTAGCCCGTACCCCCAGGAGCGCCATCGCTGATTAATTGCAACGCGCACTGTGACAGAGAGAGACAGAGAAAGAGAGAGAGGTGGCTGGCTGGCTTGCTTTGACATCGAGTGAATGGAAGCCGAATGCGATATTCATATGGCAATAATCCCAGATGGGGCAGCAGCGCGCGAGGAGCGCGCATAAAGGCAAGGATTATCCGGTCAAACGTCAAAGCGGCGGCGAGATGGAGTGCGAGATGAAGCCGAGACGGATTTACGCGATCGCAATCGTTTCATTGACGAAAGTTGCGCTCTTTATCAATTACCGATGATTGCGTCCGCTTGCGGCAGGGTCAGTTTAGCCACGTTTCGCATCGATTTTGCGCAATGCTCAATTAATTAGATTCGCCGAGCAATCATCGGGACGCAATGGCAGACATCAAAGACTTACGTTTCAATCCGGATGGGCAGTGGATGGACCTGCAACAATGAGCAAATGATGATGAAACAAGACGGGGCTGGGCGCCATTGAAGACTAGGTGGTCGCCGACGGAGTATGAATCAAGCGGAAAATTGGCATTTAGCCTAATCCGCCAGTCTGCAATCACTCACTACTCTTCCGATACTGATGATGATTGGCCGCAAGCAAATATGAGCCGATATGCGCACTCGAGCGGAAGACAAGCGCTTGTTGAATGCGACGGCGGCTTCTTCTTCTTCTTCAAGCTGCCGCTTGGTTAACTTTTCGTTTCGGCGAGCAGCGCCTTTGTTTTCGGCCCGCTCGTCCCTTTGTCCGATTGCCATCATCTCCATCCTGCTCCTAATCCGCACGCTGTCCTCCGCCATCTGCCTCCTGCCCAACAACAATGCGTTCGGGCTATCGGCCGGCCGGAATTCCGGCAATTAAAATAACCCATTTCCAGCTGCGCATCGCGTCTCACGTGACCTCGCTGGTTGCGCATGCAAATCGCGTCCGAAACGCAATCGAAACTTGTAATTTCCCCATAGATGGTGGCGCCCCTGATTAATAAATTTCCATTCCGCGTTCGTAGCGCATTCCGTTTCGTTTCTCATTTGCGCCGGGATGCGCTCCCCTTGCCGCCAGCGTGACAACTGAAAGCCGCTCGCTAAGCCGGCCCGGGTTAGGGAAGAAGGACTGCTAATAGAGCGCTCTTCAGCGAAGAAGGCTTTTAGCGTGCGCCCCCGAATTCATGATCCAATAACAAAAGACAACGATATTACCGGCCGCTCGGACAAAGCCCGCTGCAGCCACCCCCGGTTGCGATCTGATACCAGCTCCACTGACTCGCCGGCGAATCTCTCTCGACTTTTATGCGCCGGCGAGGAGATTTCCGCATTAGCGCTCAATCGAACGCACTCGCACGCCCCGCACCCGCCCCGAGCGTGCTCACTTCGCTTGCTGCACTCGGTGGCGCAGCGGGGTGTCGCAAGAGAGCGCCACATTAGTCTCACGCTCCACCGATGATCGCAGTGTAAATGTTGACAAATAGTCGCTCTGCCTGCCTGCCTGAGTGCCCTTATTGCCCGCAATGAAAACGACAACGACGACGACGACGACATGCAACAATGCTCTCTCTCTCTCTCTCTCTCTCTCTCTCTCTCTCGCCCTCTCTCGCTCTGCGTGTGCTTAAGCGGCTAATCCGCTGGCAAATCTTGACGATCGCTTAACACAGTGTTACACAATTGCCACTTTGGCACCTAATTGCCAGCGGTTTAAGGACTTGTCACCAGTCGGCCGAGCAGACCTGACCAAACATGCAAAGAGAAACCAGGGAGGAAGGGTCTTGTCGTCTGAGCTCAAAACTTGCTCATATTACTACTTCAAGATGATTGCTAACTCGTCACTGCTATTTCATTTAGACCAGCAGTTCTTAACCTTTTTGGGCCCGTGGACCGGTAAAATTTTGTACAAATAATTCGCGGACTAGTCATATTTAAAAAAAATTACTATGTATACTACTACTAAATAAATAAATTGTAACATTTTCAGTATCAATTACTCACAAATGTAAAGATCTGTGGGCTACTGGTGGTCCGACGGACCAGATAGCTGATGTTTATTATTTATCATGGATTGGTCAATTAGGTAAAAGGGGCCTTGTGCCTTGGCCCAGGAATGACCAATCCAATTCGAAGCAATACCTTGAAACCTGGGATATTCCCAATATTTGTTCTTTGCACCTTGGTTTAGCAACTTTCAATCCATTTGAGGGAAACTGAGTTTGGTATAAGGGGAGAGCACGGGGAATATCAATTGTCCAGTCATTTGACGGGTATTCCCCGTGTTTGTCCAACGCAGGACCGCCTCAAAGTGTTATTTCCCAGATGATGAGGTTTTGGGGTGGGGTTTGAAAAACATTGAAGCAATAGCCAATTGGAGAAATGCACAATTTGCACCTCCATCCGTAATGCCCCGTCAGGCTACTGCTGGTGGTGAGAAAACGGTGGCAAAGTGCAGCAGCTAATGCCGCAACCCCGATGGCCGGCGATAATCCGCTTGAGCGGGCCATTGAAAGCGCGCACGACGCCCAATCTAATTCCGTAAGTGGTGTGTGAGTGCGGCGAGAGTGCGCCCGATTGTTATCGGCTCGCACCTTGGCGGCGGCGGCGGCCGCCTTGAGCGCGCCCGCCACAAAGGGGCGACAATGCCCGTGTTGTTGCTGGGCTAACGATCTTTCGACGCAGCGCCCCGGCTTACGGCCGCATTGTGCGCAGACGTGTCGCGCGATGCGATTAGCACCCTCTTCGATTGCGTCTCTGACCACCACCACCATCGCCGCCGCCGCCGCTGCCGCCGCTGCCGCCGCCGCCACTGACGCGATCAAGTGCCCTGCGTGTCTCCAGAGGGTGCAGCAGCCAAGGAGTTGGCGAGCAATTATTGGCAACATTCCAACTGCGATGTGCTGATGGCGGCGGTGGCGGCGATATTCACCCCCTTTGAAGCGGTTTTGCCATTTTCGCGCTCATTCTCCACTCTTCTTCGCCCGCTTGACGGCGGTGGCGGCGGCGGCGGTCGGCCAATCGCAATCGCTACCAAACTACCCCTGACGATTTTCAATTGCGCGCCGCCAATCGGGTCTGAGGTCCGCTGCAGTCGATACCCGCCGCTTTACGTGCGCAAAGTCGATGTCCTTCTGCGCGTCCGGTTGTCGTCCTATTGCGCCCCCGCGCACCCCTATGTCGCATCGCGTCGGAGGGGATGCGGACAATTCGGCGGCGATCGCGTTTTGCGCGTTTCTAAGCGCACGATAATTGCACGCCGACATTAGCTGCACCCCCTTGGCGGTGCTGGGGCGGCTGCGAGCAGCGAGCAGGGTGCGTGCTGCTCCGACATGCCGCCGGTTGGTCGGGCGCGCTGAGCGCGACGCCGCAGCGCACCCTTCGCCGCAACGACGACGGCGGCGACGGCGTCGGGGTGTGTCCTTAAAATAACCGCCCTTGTCGGCCACTACTGCCGCTGCCGCCGCCGTCGCCGCTGCTGCCGCCGCTAGCTGCGGGCTGAGATCGCGCGCGCTCCTCTCCGCCAGCACCAGGCCCAGTCGCATTCGCGCCAAGCGGGCTTCGAGGACGAGGACGCCAAACCGCCCTTCGAACGTGTGTGCGCGCCTATAGATAGCGAGTGCCGATATAGGACATATTGTTGTTGTTGTTGGTGGTGGTGGTGGAGGTGGCGGTGGTCAGTGTCCTGCTCGCCATGTCGGCGTCGTCGGCGTCGTCAGCGGCGTCGTCGGCGTCGTCGCCGGTGAAGGAGATCGAAGTGAGGGTCGTCTCCAGCCCCGAGTCGTGCGCGTCGCGCACCAACACCCCCGACCCGCACGAGTTCCGCGTGCACTCGCATCCGCCGCCGCCGCCGCCGCCGCCGCCGAGCATCACAAGCTTCCCGCCAATGGGCGACCATGACAGCGCATCGTCCACCCAGGCCCTGCCGATACCCACGACAACAACAACGACCACGACCGCAATGAGCGCCAAGGAGGCGGCAGCGGCGGCGGCCAAGACGTCCGCTACGTCCACGACCAACTTCTCCATCTCGAGCATCCTCAGCCGCGCCGAGCCGACGGCGAGGAAGAACGGCTTCCTGCCGACGCACCAGCAAATGCTGGAGGCGGCCATTTCCGGCAACGTCGCCGACACCAGCATGCTCTCCAGGTACGGTAAAGTCCTATTTCTATTCGGAGTTTAGCTGGGACCATAGCCAGTAACGTAACTTCATATTTGGGGCCTAGAAGCGAATTCTAATCATGTTTTATGATGGCCTGCCTATGAGTGACAAATTGCGGATCGGAGTTTGGTTTCGTCAGGGCAAATGCCCCCCCCCCCCCCTGAAGCGGGGGCCCTGACGCATTGCTTCCACTTGTTTCTCCACTGACCATAGCCCAAAATTTGTTATTCGCGGAGCGATTCAGTCAGAATGGGTCAGGAATGCCCAAAAAGGCTACTGCTCTTAATACCCAGAAGAATACCCCAAAAAGGGACCCAATTGCAAGATATTTACAAGTCTTGTACTTGAGCCCTATAGAATCCGCTATAAATGACGCCATTTCCGTATTCGCGGCAAATTCGTGGAGCGTATAATCCGCAAGAGCACGGCGACGGGCGGGAGGATGGAGGAAGGCTTCTTAGGGAATTCGCCGCCTTCCGCTGCGAGCTCGACTTCCGCACCCGCCGAAATCTTCACTTAACTCGATGCAAATTTAATGGGCTCTGATCGGAAGAGCCGCTTTGCGATTGAGACACGCCGCCGCTGCCGCCGCCGGCGCCAACCCCGCTCGATCGATTGCGCTTCAGGCATGTGCTTATCCGCTCATCTGGTTTCAGACTCGGCCTCATGTCGCATTTCGGCGCGTTGGCGGCGGCCAGCAGCCGATACGCGGCGCTCTGCGGCGCCGCCGCCGCCGCCGCCGACCCGCGCACCATCCCCTGGTACTGGGGTCGGCTGGCTGTGGAGCCGCTCGCCGCGTCGGCCGCCTCCGGCAAGCTGAGTCCGAATGGTAAGTCAGCTACCACTAGCGAGTTAGCAATCACACCCGCCGCCCCCGGTTCAGGCACCAGCCAGCACACCGTCAGCAATGAGGAGCACTCGCCGTCGATATCGCCGCCGCATCACCACCATCAGCCACCCTCGCTGCCGCCGCCGCCTCCGCCGCCGTCCAGATCTCCGACAGCGAGAAGCAGCCCAATGGGGGCGTCGCAGCCGCCGCCGCCGCCGCCTAGCGCGGCCTACATGCACATGGACAGCATGCCGGGCATCGAGGACGAGCTGCTGGACGAGCTGGACGAGAGCGACTACGACGGCAGCGAGCACGCCGGCGGCGGCAAGAAGGCGGGCGCGGCGAGTCCCAACCAGGGCGGCGGCGCGCTCGGCGGCAAGCGCAAGAAGAAGACGCGCACGGTGTTCTCGCGCTCGCAGGTCTTCCAGCTGGAGTCGACCTTCGACATGAAGCGCTACCTCTCCAGCTCGGAGCGCGCCGCGCTCGCCGCCAGCCTCCACCTCACCGAGACGCAGGTGAAGATCTGGTTCCAGAACCGGCGCAACAAGTGGAAGCGGCAGCTGGCCGCCGAGCTGGAGGCGGCCAATATGGCGCACGCCGCCCAGCGGCTGGTGCGCGTGCCGATCCTCTACCACGAGTCGGCGGCGGCCGCCGCCGCCGCCGCCGTCGCGCGCCACCCCTTCGAGCCGACGCACGCGCTCGGCATGCACCACCACCACGGCGACGCCGCCGTCGTCGGCGTCGGCGGGTGCGCGCCCCAACCGCCGCCGCCGCAGCCGCCGCCGCCGCCGCCGTCCTCCGCCTCGCTCTACTACCACCATCAGGCCAGCGTGGCGGCGGCGGCGGCGGCCGCAGCTGCTGCCGCCGTCCACAGTCTGCCCGGCAGCCCCGTCAGCCGCCCGCCCATGTCTGGCTTAGTGTGAGGAGGCGAGAGGACGACGTGCTCAGAGTACAAATTCTTAGTAAAGAACGCGTGTGCGAGTGTATATATAGTTGAACGCATCAATGTGCAACATTAGCCACTGCGCGCTACCCCGTATTCGCATGTCCTAGCTCAGGGGTCGGCAACCAGCGGCACTCGCAACCCATATCACATGTATTTTTACCGGCTATTTCATGTCCCCTCTTTTCTCAATCTCCATTTGCTGAGAGGTTGCCGACCCCTTACTTAGCTGCAGCGCAGCAGAGCGATCAATGTGTATAGCCCCTTGTTGCTGCTGCTCTGTGCCGAAATAAATGGAACCTAGACAAGTAATTGTCACTCGTCAATCGCATCCCGCAATTCGAGAAATGAGGATGATGGTGGTCGTTGCAGGAAGGCGGAGGGCGGACGGCAGCGCGCGCGACCGTTAATTGTCAACGCCGAAAACCAACAAACGAGGGATAATCTTAAAGGCGCATCTATGCTAAGGTACGTGCGATCAGCCACCGAACGAGGCGCGCGCGTAATTAATGGTTGTCGCACTTTTGGCAAGGGTGCGTCGCCCATCAGCTGGGCACCACATTAATTTTATCGCGCTGGAGATTAATTTGACGTTTGACGTGGACGACCGCCACTTCTGTCCTCAACAAATACAGCTTTTCAACTCAACAACTCCACCTTCTGAACCTTCTGAAAACGGTGAATTCGAACGAATCAGATATATACAGGGTGTAAGCTGATCTACGATGTTGACTTTTGAAAAATAACTATAAAATCAAAGAATATCTTCGAAATAGGATCTTTGTCATTATGGGTTGATCATGTACCTTTCAGTTTTTCAATTATTCAAGCTAAGGCTAATAATTTCCACATTCGCACACCTTTCAGGAACCAATGGGCGAAATTCGAGGGTCTTTTGTAGTTTAATCTGCTTCCTAAATCTACATTTTAAATGGTAATCAATCTCAATTTCTTTACTGAACAAAGTCAATGAACGTCTGAATATCACCTGATTCCAATTGAAAATTTTGGATGAAAATTAAGTCAATATTTTCAACCTTTGGTTCAATCCCTGGCCGAGCGTTACCAACTGGTCAGTACCGAGAGGACACTACGACATCTGAAATGGCAGATGTAGTTGTAGTATGTTCTTCTACGACTCCCCATCCGATCCCAATAACCCCATGCTACATTATCTTCCAAGTCCAAATAGTAAGGCCTAGTAATATCAATACTTGGGGATTCAGACAACATTTCTAACCACATTTTTCAGCACAAGTTACGCGCCGGAAAAGAACCGTCAACAAGAGACATTTATCATGGCGGAAAGTAAGAGGACGAGTAATGTAAGGTTATAACGCGCAATTAGAGAGCAACGTGATCTGTGTTCTTGCACTGCTTTGTAATTCGTATTTATTAGAGGGCAAGAAGAAGAATGGAGCGAGCCCAGCCGCCCCTGACCTGCGCATGCGTCCCGATGGCCACAAGTGCTTCCGGACGCAGCACTTCCGCGCACGTTTCTAATTAAATGGGCGATTCTGTTTGCTCGAATAATCATTTAATAATATGCCCCCTTCGGGTCGGGGGCGATAGCATCGCGCACCCGCTCACGCCGCGATGCCTATCGCCCCCGACGGCGGGCGACCCCAGCGCGCACGCATTTACATCCCCATTACCTTCATCATTTGCCTTCGATTATCGCGCGTTTTACCAATTTCCTCGTTCGCGCGGGCGGCCGCCGATGGCGAGATGCGCGATAAGATAGCGCAGAGTTAATCAGACGCATCCTAATGGCGCGACTTAATTGCGGCCGGGCGAGCAGGGTGCAGCCCTGACGGTAATACGAATCCGACGTTTTTTAAGGGGGTGCTTTCGACAGCGCGGCAACAATGCGCCTGCTCCTGCTGCCTCTTCGAACGTGTACAGTTACGGCAATCCAACCCCCGACTGCCCCCGGGTGGCGGCGGCGGCGGCGGCGGCGGCAGCGGCGAGGACGCATTGCCAGCCGGCCCACGGCCACTTTGGCGCAACTCGCAACTGCCGCCAGACGGCGCGACCGGCGAATGCGATCGAACAAAAAACGCGCGCACAATGCGGCCCAGGGAGGAAGCGAGGGGCGCCACCAGCGACGCCAAATTGCATTTAATTCAAATCCATTGCGCGTCGCGCCTTTTTGTACGCGACAAACAGCGGTGTCGAATTCGACACGTTTTTATTTGCGTTTTATTTGCTTTTAATCTTCTAACACCATTTCTCTTGTGCTGCGAGCTAATTTCCCGTCACCTGACACCCGTCTCGTAATCTTTCGAATGGCAGGCTGGCCGACCTGGCAACGTGAAGCGGAATTGTTGCTCAATTGCACCGTTGCCAGACAGTTCTCGTTAACAATTTCATTAGAAGGCAAGGGAGGTGTGCATAATGATGCGATCAATTGACTAATTCATGATCGCGCCATCGCATCTGTCCGTGCGCATTCGAATTCGGGCGGAAAAAATAAACGCTAATCCGCTATGCTAATCACGCAATTTGTATGTATGCGCCTGCGACAACCGCAACCAAGCGAACATATGCGGAAGTTGCCGGCAATTGCAAGCGGAAGCAGCACGTGTCTGTGATGATGATGATGTGGTTTTTGCTCGCTCCGATGCCGAAATTTTTAATTGCACTGGTTCAGGGGTTGGCAACCTTTCGCCGACAAATTGACAATTGACAAGTAGAAAAGAAATTGAGAAATAATAGAAGAGCCACCGAAAATTGTGTACTAGAGCTGGCGGTTGCCCACCCCTGCGCGAGCTCCTTAAACTTGGAATGAAATTCAAATGCGGCCTTTCTTCTCGACGTTCTTATCTTATCAGAAACACATCATTTATTGACATGGATTTTGAATGAGGGAATTACTAATTAAGCAATCATTAATTAATGAGTGCTTTTATGGGAATGCAAAACAAACGAAGTATAAGTGAATAAAATGAGCATTTTGGCTGTTCACGTCACGATGCAGTAAACAGCTCGTAATGGCTAATTAGCAATCGATAATGGAAATGCGAGCGAGCGGAAATAAATGGCGATTTCGGGTAAATGAGCAAAAGTCAGGCGGACGCGGCAATTGTTGACGTGCGCGAGTATCGCAAAGCTGGCGCACTAATTTAATTGCGGCTGGAGTAAATAACAATTTAAAGTTTGCGCCCTCGACCAGATGTATTTCGCCGCAGCCGCCGCCAGTGGGCAGTGCGGACGCGAGTTTGGCGGCAGCCGGCGAAACAGCACAATCCACTCTTGCGCAATTAAACGCCGGTTGTAAATACGCCCGACATCTATTTGCATTTGCAGCTGCAGCGCCGCCGCCGCCGCCGCCGCCACCACCACCCCCGAAAATATTCGCAATTTAAGCGACTGAGTTGGACTCGCATCCAATGCCCCTCGCGCCTCACTCGCCCGCTGCCGACAAAGTCCAATTTCAATACAACCGCCGCCCCCGCCGCCCTTGCCACCCCCTAGTCATATTCCGCGATGATGTATCGCACTCAATGTCTCCGTCCACAATCGGCGTTGATCAATGATTCACTTTTGCGCATATATTTCTACGCCTGCCGGCACCACCCCCGCTGCCGCCACAACCGTCGCCAACTTGGAAGCTGGGGCAACAAAGGCGAATTGAATTGGGATGCGCTTTTGCATATTTGCGGCAAATTTGTTGAGCGTATGGCCGCGTATACGGAAACCGCGAATATCAAGTCGTCAAATTACTAGGCCTAGCGTATGTTACTAACTAGACACTTCACGATGATCTCAAGATACTCTACATTAAGAAAAATTATCATATTGTAACTCTACTGTACACCCCCTAGTGGCAAATTTATAAAGACTCAGTTTAATGGAAGAACCTCAATAGACAGACTCAATAAGTGGGTCTCTCATGTTATTCAAGACCGGATCGTTTTAAAGCTATTAAATAGCAATAGCTTATTGAATAAAATATATCTATGTAAATAACATATTCATATTCCGTGTTAGCGGCAATTTTGTGAAAAGAATGCTGGGGGAATTAATAGATCTAGCCTCAATTCCACATCCTGTCAATAGGAAACCCGGGAAAATTGACCAGATACTTGCAATTACGGCTGAAAATTTCGGTATTGGCGAACCGAATCACAATTATTCTAACAAGACCCGGAAATAGATTTACTGTTACCGTTTATGGGCCGCGAAACCTTTTCCTACTGCCTTTCTGTGACAGTGAAGGGGAGAATTAAGCAAAAAACAATTCAGACGTAGTTTTTGATGAGGCTTTGTGGGAAAATACATATTTGCAGTTTTCATATTCGCAGGTTTCCGGATTAGCAGCAAATTGGTGGAAAATATGTTCCACGAATACAGAGACTCGACTGTACAAGAATCTGGCCTGGATTTTTCAACCCCGTGATTAGGAAACGCGTGAATTCAATAGTTCTTGTAGTCGCAGAGTTTCTATGCGCGGGCTAAAGAATATTGGGACTAGATCCTTCAATTGCGGTTCGAATACCTGGAAATAGATTTGTTGTTACAGTTTCTGGCCAACCAAACGCTTTCTAACTTCCTTCCTGTTACAGGGAAGTCTCAGGGAGGGGGATACCCTAAAAAGCAATTCTTTTTTCAAAGGTTATATCAGAATCTGGTCTCAATTCTTCCTGGAAATAGATTTGCTGTTACTGTTTCTGGCCCACCAAACTCTTTCCAACTTCCTTCCTATTACAGGGAAGTGTGAGGGAGGGGGATACCCTGAAAAGCAATTCTTTTTTCAAAGGTTATATCAGGATCTGGTCTCAATTCTTCCTGGAAATAGATTTGCTGTTACTGTTTCTGGCCCATTAAACTCTTTCCAACTTCCTTCCTGTTACAGGGAAGTGTGGGGGAGGGGGATACCCTGAAAAGCAATTTTTTTTCAAAGGTTATATCAGGATCTGGTCTCAATTCTTCCTGGAAATAGATTTGCTGTTACTGTTTTTGGCCCATTAAACTCTTTCCAACTTCCTTCCTGTTACAGGGAAGTGTGGGGGAGGGGAATACCCTGAAAAGCAATTCTTCTTTCAAAGGTTATATCAGAATCTGGTCTCAATTCTTCCTGGAAATAGATTTGCTGTTACTGTTTCTGGCCCATCAAACTTTTTCCAACTTCCTTCCTATTACAGGGAAGTGTGGGAGAGGGGGATACCCTGAAAAGCAATTCTTCTTTCAAAGGTTATATCAGGATCTGGTCTCAATTCTTCCTGGAAATAGATTTGCTGTTACTGTTTCTGGCCCATCAAACTCTTTCCAACTTCCTTTCTGTTACAGGGAAGTGTGGGGGAGGGGGATACCCTAAAAAGCAATTCTTTTTTCAGAGGTTATATCAGGATCTGGTCTCAATTCTTCGCCCCGCGAATGCGAAGACTTTGCTTTACTGTACATCCTTTCACATTATCAGTTTCCGCCTGCTTTTCTCAACCTTTCTCGCGACGAGTGCAAAAGTTGCGAACGTGACGCATCGATATCAATGACTGCTAATTGATGAATGTCGGAGAGCGGCGAGGTAACCTCAAATGACTCGCGCTCACCGCAAGCCGGCGTCAATTTGGGGGCGGCCGGATGGGCGCTCGTAAACAGTGGGCCGACAGGAAGCGATCGTCAACCCCGTCGACGCGCGCGTCGATCGCACGCAATTAATCGCGGCCGGCTATTAATTCGATGCCATTCGCAAATTGGGGGTGTACAGGGAAACCTACTCGCCGCGCACGCGGTCATCCCTCGACTGCGCGCGCCCCGCTCGCCCTGCGCTGCCCATTAATGGCCAACACACATTTTTACTCTGCCCACATTAGCGTCCGGATCATCCTCCATCATAATAAACAGCTTCGCGCGCGCAAAAAAACAGCGCCCGCTATATTTTTATTAATCTGCACGTCTAATACGCCATCTAGCGTCCTTCACATCACTTCATATCAGCGCGAATTCATCATCATCATCATCATCGTCGTAATGCGGGCGATTTGGGGCCGTGCGACAGGTTGCAGCATGATTAAACTATCACTTATCGCGTGTAATCAGAGACGCAGCCGTACGCCGACAGCAGCGGGGGGATGATGCGACGCAAGGGCGCAAGTGCATATGGTGCTTTATTAAAACACACTCAACGCCCTGCCGCCCACCGCATTCAATGCGCGAGCGCGACTGGCCCTTGAGGGCTTCGGTGCGCTGCGACTCTATCAAAAGGCCGGCGCACTGCATTCTTATCGCCCGTCCTCATCATCGTCAGCGTCATCCCCGCTGGCAGCCGGCTTTTGTCTGCGCCTGGACGCTGGTCCATTACTTTCGCATCGTAATTGCCGGCGGAAGGCGGAAGCCCCGTCCGCCAGAATTGATACGTTCGCCTATCAAACGGCGAAGATTAAAAGCAGTTTGCAGCACAATGTTGCCGCGTTTCTCATCAACGCAAATTGAAAGAAAAAAAGCAACCAGAAGGGCCTTCTGATTGTCATTAACGTCATCAGCCGGCGCCACCGACTGATTGATGACTTTCGCATTGCATTATTTAGCGCCGGCTCATTAGCGCCACCAGCGCAGAGTGAGAAATCGCACGTAATTAATCAATTTGTCCTGCGGCCGCCGAAATTAGCAGCGAGCCGCAACTGCGCGCCACCTGTCGGCGCGTCCGCACGCATCCAGGACGACATAAATGATGCGTCCTAATGCGCTCCCCCGGGGCGCGCCGTCGACGGAGACGGCCACCCCAACCCCCGCAATGGCCGAAAATGTGTAATGCAGTCAAAGCACGACATTACAAGCCAAGGTACAATGCGTAAGTGCATAAAACGAGTCCACGACTCGGCCCTAAGTGATCAGGCCAAATGCATTGCCGCCCCCACCCCTCAACTTTTACAACTTAATCCCGCCAGATTTGCGCTCCCTGGCCACCGCTCGCAACCCCATCCGCTCCATCAGGCTGGCCGGCAATGCACTCAGGCATCAAACCGGCACCCTCGACGCATTTGACCTTTGGGACGCATCCGCGGCGGGCGCGCATCGCGACGCCAGCGCCAGCTGAGCGTCATTAAATTAGCGGGCGGCGAATCAATCGCGTCCCCATTTCGGTGGCACGCAGCGCGCAATAAAACTAATGGAAAACATTGGCCACTGGGCAACAGATGCGGGGTGCGAAACGATGCGCCGCAGCGCCGTTTTTCCGACGGCAATGCGCGCCTCGCACGCGACCGGAGACAAACCGTAATTTCCGGCGCGCACGTGGCCGCGTTTAACACTCATTTATGCGATTATCTGATGGCTCGTCCGCTCCATTATGCGCTATCGCTGCGCCATCTACACGCGCTCCCCGTCGTCGGCGTTGTTGGCAGACGCATATGCGCGAATTACGCGATGCGTGTGCAAATTAGCAATGTGCAAATGCAACACTCACCTCCAATTTGCGCTCAAATCGCCCTCATCGGATCTGTTGACTCTGAGGTTCACCACAACAAAACCAAGTCGTCATCCTCATAATGCAGCAGAAGCTCATCCGCAATCGACACACTGCAATTACAATAGAACTCATTGCATATCAATAAACAATAATTAGGTAATCAATTAAAAATGACATGACATAATCCCATATGACGAAATCACATAGGGACATAATCACATACAGTGAAACCCCGATTTAACGAATAGCTCCGATATAACGTTTGAAAGTGCTGTTCCCTTGCAAAAATCTCGATATTACGAATAAAACTAATGGTTTTAGTCCCCTCGATATAACGAACTTTTTTAGGCCAAGGACATTCGATAAACGTCGTCCAATTCGTAATTTTTCAAGGAAGTGAAGTAGCTTGAGAAATTTTAAATGTACCGCATATGATCACTCTTCATGCCTTGCGCCATTTTGAGCATTGCTCATGTTTAACATATTTAAGACGGCCAGGGATTCGTTGACTAGCAGTATGTTGTAAATATATTGTGTGTTGAAAGGACAATTCATAATTCTATCCAAAATGAATGAGAGCATTGAAAAAATGATTCGAGCCCGTAATGTTATCCTTCGATGCAATTTCTAGTCCTTGCAATAATTTGGCTGCAGATTGCTTATGGTTTCAAGTAGAATACTGAATAATAGATTATTGTCTTCCTAAGAACCTATTTTATTTAAAGCAAATGGGACTTTTTGCTAGAGTTAATTTAAAAAAGTACAAATATGTGATTTTGTCTCAATGTGATTTTGGCACATGTTATTTCGTCTTTATGTGATTTTGTCCCATGTCTTATGTGATTGTATCCTGACATCGACAAAAATTAAGGCACTTTAGCAAGAGGCTAAGCTACATGAACATGCGACCGCTACTATTACTAATACGCTACTAAATTTACGATAGCAGACTAAATGCAATATTTATAGAAATTAGCAATATGCAAATGCAACACTTACCTTCAATGTGCTCCCAAATTAGTCTTGTTGGATCTGTTGATTTTGAGGTTAACCACAACAACACAAAGTCATCATCCTTTCGCCACATGAAACACCAATTTGGGCATAAATGAGACACTGCAATTACAATAGAAAAGCAATAGCATCATTATCCTAGTGATAATCAATAGTTACTTAATGAATTAAGAATGCAAACACAACTTAAGACACTACAAGTAGCTGATAGCATTAACTGCAAATGACAATTGATACCCTGCGCCCTCTACTAATGATAATCCACTAAATTAGCGACTGAAACAAATTAGCAATAAGCAAATATGAGACTCACCTTGAGTTTTCATCTCAACACATCATGGCAAATGTTTGAGAGTGAGGTTAACCACAACAAAATCAAGTCATTCGCCAGATGTGATGCAACAAACATGATAGACACACTGCAATTACGATAGAAAGACAATAGCTTAATTAGTAAATCGATAATCAATGCTTACCTAGTTGATTAAGCATGCAAACACAAATTAAGACGCATTGTTAAACGGCTAGGTAATTGTTATTATCTGGCAATGACATTTGACAGACTGCGCCCTCTACGCTGATTCGAATTTGAAATTAAGGGCGCATAATTATAATTAGCGTAGAAAGTGAGTAAAAGTACAAGTAAACGCCCGTTCCGATCACTTTTTCGCATCAACAAGTTGTCGCAGTTGGAAGAGGTAGGCGGCAATCAGCTTGATGTTCTCGAAGAGATTCTTGAGCGGAATGTGCTCGTTGTCGCCGCCCGGATTGCCGCTCTTGGTGGCCAGCGGCAGCAGCAGGATGTTCTTGTCGATCATCTCCAGGATGTTCAGGCACTTGAGGTCCTTGTCGGTGCGGATCATGCCCGGATCTTCCTTGTAGATCTGCAAGTGAGTGGTGACGAGAGCGCGCGCCATGCGATGTGGTGGAATGCCCTCACCTGGAGGGTAGCGCGTCGCGCCGCTTCGTAGTTGACCGAGGTGCAATCCTCCATCCAGGGGCGCGTGTCGCAGGTGTACTCCACTTCCAGCGCGTCGCGCAGCTTGAGCGCTTTGGCCAGCTGCAGGATGTGGTTCTTCACCAGCTCGCCGACGACGCTCGGACTCTGCTTCGGCACCAGCTTGATGATGAAGTGCCGCTTCACCTTGCTGGTGTCCTTCCGGTCGCACGTGCACGTCTCCGACTCGCCCACGAAGATGGTCGGCATGCGCCAGTAATGCATCAGCAGCTTGGTCTTGCTCCAGTCCTGGCGTTCGGCGGGCAGCTGCTTCCGATACTCGTCCCAGTTGAGCTGGATCGACTCGTAGAGGTGCTCCTCGTCGGGCGTCACCTGGCTGACGAACTTGTCGAAGAGCGGGATGCGCACGGTGTCGCCGTCGCGGATATCGGCGAAGATGGCGTCCAGCGCGTCGTCGGCGGCGCGGCCGCCTGCAGCCGCCGTGACGACGACGTCGAAGTGCAGGTAGCCGACGACCCCATACGTGATGCACGGGTACCGGTCGTCGAACCACTCCGCGTCGCAGACGACGACAAAGTCGATGTCGCGCAGGAAGATCTGCTTCTGCGTCATGAGGAAGTCCTTGAGGCCGACGGAGCGGTTGTAGTGCATCGCCTCGACGATCAGCTTGACGGTGACGGGCAGCGGGATCGCGGCGCGCTGGAACGCGTCGAGCACCTGCAGCCAGCACATGAGCGCGCCCTTGCCGTGCGTGACGCCGCTGCCGTAGACGGCCTTGTCGACGACGGCCGCCTGCCACGGATCGGTGCGCCAGGCGGCCGCGTCCGGCCGGCGCACGTCCGCGTGGCAGTAGACGGCGACGGTGATGCCCGGCTGGCCGCGGCACGTGGCCAGCGTGACCACCGGCAGCCGGTGCGCCTGGTGCGCGCCGAGGCTGAACGACTCGAACTTGGCGCCGAGGCGACGCATCCACTGCTCGATGTACGCCTTCGCCTTGCGCATCTCGCCGTCGCCGCCATCCGGCCAGTGCGACCGGATGGCGACGATGTCGGCGAGGTCCTGCAGGATGGCCGCCTGGTGCGAGTCGACGTGGTGCAGCAGCTGGATGAGCGTCGGCTGCACGCGGATCTTCTTGCTGATGACGCGCGCGTAGTAATCGCCGTACTCCGCGTTCGTCGTGTGCGTCTCGCTGTGCTCGGTGCGATAAGCATGCGGGAACACCATCCTCACGGCTACGCCGCCTTGTGCAGGAACGGGAAGCGCACCAGGTAGTCGTTGAACAGGCACGCGACGACGTAGATCAGCGCGATCAGCGCGTACTCAGTCATACTGCGCGCGTTGCCATGGATGCCGCCGACATTTTTGTTTCGCCGCATGCTCCACGTCGCTCCATCGCTTCTTCGCAACTTTCGCGCGACACCTTTTCACAATTATCCCTCCACGCCGCCATCCGCAGCGTGTGGGGGCGGCGGCAATGATTCAGCGGCGAATCGCAGCCGAACGTCCTCCTGACAGACGGATAATCCATCACGATTTACGGCGCATTGCCGCACGATTTACAGCTTACCATCGACATGTCGTAGCCATGCCGCCCCCGCCGCCGCCCCCGGTCCATCCACACATGTCAGCCACCGCAAATCGATAAAAATGCGCCATTCTATTAGCGGCGGGCGGAACGGGCGAAATGCAAACATTGCAAATGCCCAAACTGATATTGATACTCATTGCCGCCCGCCGCCAGGCCCCCAGGCCCCCAGGTCCACGACGCGCGCGGCGAACGTGTCGGTCCAAGGGCGGCTGGCACCGCTGATTAATTTATTGGCCACCGGGGGCGCAATGCGGTCGCTCCATAATCTCCGCCGCCGCCGCCGTGGCGCAGCCCTCTCTTTCGCCGCCGCTTCGCAATTAACCGCTCGAATTGGCAGCCATTAACATCAATGCCCGCGGGGGGCGGCTGGAGTTGGAGCAACTTTGCGCGCAAGATGCGCTTCTGAAATAGCAAATATCGTAAATTCCAGCTTGAATGCTGCGCTAAGTACCTGCCTGCCGTCCTAGCGGCGCGCCGTCATCCAATGGGGACGTTATGGGAAAGGTCTCCCGCACGTGCGATATCCGAGATTGCCGCCGCTCGCGCTCCCGACAATAGCTGCGATAATAAAAAAAAGAAAGACTGTATAAGGAAAATGCATTACGATTTCGCGCGCGGAATTACTCCCCAGAGACGCGACACCGAAATTCCGAGCCGTATTATTTCGCGCTTCAACGCCAACAAATGCCATCCACATTTAACTTTGTTTTGCTACAGGAATAATTGCAATTAGTTATTAAACATTAATTCATGTGCTGATCGTGCGACATGCAGCGCCATCTAGCGACAGCATGTCGAAGATTGGTTAACAAATAAAACTGGAATTACAAATTAATGCTATATTTAATCACATCAACTATCCACAGGAAGGTCTTCACTTCTTCGGCGCGTACGAAGTGCGAAAATATGTCTTTGCTTCGCGTGGAGTTGGCTTAATCGTCATCTGGCCCTTCCGCCAATTAGCAGGACAAACTACAACGAAATAGTCTTAATATTTGGGTACTTGATGTGGCAATAATTACCTTCGCCGTGCTCTTCGTAGAATCGAAGAGCTTCAACTAAGCGTAGAGTCTCATCCACCGAACGCCCAATCGGAAGGTCATTAACGCACATAATGCGCAGGATACCTTTCGGGTCGATGATGAACAAACCGCGTAATGCAATTCCAGCGTCTTCTAGCAGCACGTTGTAGTCGCGAGAGATATTCTTGTTGAAATCAGACAGCAGTGGGTAGCGCAAAGGGCCCAATCCTCCATTCTCCCGTGATGTGTTTATCCACGCCAAGTGCGAGTAATGCGAATCAACGGAAACGCCAATAAGCTGCACGCCCAGATTCTCGAACTCCTCCACGGCGTCATTGAAGGCGATGAGTTCGGTTGGACAAACAAACGTGCTACAAATTGAGAATCAGAATCGCTAAACAGTATCAAAACAAATGGCTTACGTACAAATCCATTGGGTAGAAAAACAAGACGACATATTGGCCTTTAAAGTCGGAAAGGCTGATTTGCTTGAAATCCAAATCGACGACGGCCATCCCTTTGAAGTTGGGCGCAGGCTGTTGAACTTGAAGTGCGAACGGTGCTTTAGCTGTCATGCCTAATTCAACATTACAACTGTTATTAATCATTCGCTGACAGACAGTCAAACATTTACCTGTTTCGAACAACCGAGAATGTTGGCCAGTCAAAACACTGGGGTGCCGTATTTCTGCAATACCATTGCGAACTTCTCCGCAACTTAGCCATTTATTCGACGAGCCGAACGTGCGGAAAACCTAAGCAAATCAAGTATCAAGCAAATCGTCCGACAAATCTATTTACCAACTATACCCGTCTACTTAAAACATTTCGAACGATTCCAGCCATTATTATGATACTTAGATTACACCAAACCACCTCACAAATATCGTATGCTATCAAGTTATTGCGAATATTTTCGCAATTTCCCAGATTCGCAAATCTTGGAGGTTAGATATGACAATAGTTCGAATTAAGCTCACAGATGCCAGCACCTTCCGGACCAATTGGCGAATCTTGATTTATTCGCAAATTCAAAAGTTTTGAACAATAAACAAAGATATGCAATTAATTCCTTATTACTGTCGTGTAAAACAATACTCCTAAAGGTTTTATAGTGAAACGCGTGCTATAGCAACCTAACCTCCGCAAGCACATGTTTTTGCGATTACTTTGAAACTTTTCATAGAAATGGGAAGAGCGTATCGTTATTTGCTAAATATGTCATATATTGGCACCACATTTCGGTGAGTTGCCAACCTAAACGTAACTAGTCTCAATATGTCTTTGCTTTATTAGAGGCGCTCAAAAACAAGTCAAAGATGCAAGTGATACTACAACTGTTCAAAGAAATGTGGAAATCGCTCTTGGAAAACTCAATCCTCTCAATTACCCAGCGGTATCGGTATCTAGCAGGTGCGTACGCGCTTCTAATCAATGTGGAAAATGATGCGTTGACTTTAGAACTGATTCGGGGGTTCACGCCCTGCACACAACAATGGACACGGTCTTAGAACGGCCGAATGGTGAAGTCTATTCAACCCTATCAATCACGCACGAGTTGAACAAGTATTTCACGCTGAATAACGTTCCTATTCGAATAATCAGCACATATCAAGTACCGGATGACTTCAACATACGTTGTGCTAGCAAGAGGTCGTATCTTTACCGACTGGTGGTAATCGATAGTGGCCTGAAGTCCCTGATTCACCATATACCCATTGAGGATGTGAACAGGGCTTATTATCTATGGTGGGCATGCAAAACTCGGATTGCGCTAGTTGGATGCGAATCGCGTCGTTTCTCTTACACAGTTCAAGGAAATTCGACGTGGAAAAGTGTCGAGAGGCAGCTAGATGCTTCGAAGGCTATCACGACTTCCGCACGTTCATGGCAAAGGAGCCGCAGCAGCCGGAAAAAGTGACCAGGAGGACAATAACGCGCTTTGAAGTAACCGAGTCGCTGGGACAAGTGTACTCACCGCACTTTAGCTGGCCGAGCGATTGGATCAAGCAGGAAGCGCCCTATCGCCACTTGGACATCACGGTCGAGTCTTCCGGCTTCTTGTATCGGCAGGTGAGCGTTTTTCCGGATTGAATTGAATGGGAGGTTAGTTGGTTGGTTGGGTGGAGGGCGCCCTCTTTCGGCCGCTCTTCGAATGAGGCGTTTCCAACGGAAACGGATACGTCATGCGAAGCGTGAGCTGTCATCGAACGCCGTGTTGTGTCGCCGAATCGAAGCAAATCTCGGCGTGCAGATCACCGAAACTGAGTGAATCGCAGCGTTGAAGCGTCGGAGACTGTAAGCGCATCCTTTATCTCAGTCGTGCGTGCCGGCATTCGGCCGCCGTATCACGCATTTGCGTCTTGCTGCCACATTTCTGCAACATAACCTCAAAACAGTGGTGGCACCTGGGGCACGGCGCCGTTGTGCGTTCTGATTGTGAGGCCGTTCTTGCAGGTGCGACGTATGGTAGCGGCGCTGATTGCGGCTGCAGACGGCACGCTCGCCGCCGACGAATTGCGTCGCATGCTGACGATTCCGTCGCACCGCTCGTGGCAGCCACGTCTGCGAACCGCGCCGGCGAATGGTCTATACCTAGCGCGCGTTGACTATCCGCAATCCGTAACCGATACGTTCCGAGCATGGTAGGCACACGTGTGTTTGTGGGCAACCTGCCCAGCGAGGCGAGCGAGCGTGACCTGGAACGTTTCTTTAGAGGCTACGGCCGCATGCGCGAAGTGCTGCTGAAGAACGGCTACGGCTTCGTCGAGTTCGACGATCGGCGCGACGCCGAGGACGCCGTCTACGAGCTGAACGGCAAGAAGCTGCTCGGCGTGCGCGTGACGGTGGAGAAGGCGCGCGGGACGCCGCGGGGGCGTGACCAGTACAGCTCGCGCGACCGGGACTACCCCAGCCGCGACTATCGGGGTCGCAACGACCGCTATGGTCCGCCGACGCGCACCGCGTACCGGCTGATGGTCGAGAACCTCTCGTCGCGCGTCAGCTGGCAGGACCTGAAGGACTTCATGCGGCAGGCGGGCGAGGTGACCTACGCCGACGCGCACAAGAAGCGGCGCAACGAGGGCGTGGTGGAGTTCGCGTCCAGCGGCGACATGAAGAACGCGCTGGACACGCTCGACAACGCCGAGATCAACGGGCGCCGCATCAAGCTGGTGGAGGACAAGCGGCACAGCAGCCGGTCGAGCTCGTACAGCAGCCGCAGCCGCAGCCGGTCGGCGGCGCGCAAGTCGAAGAGCAGCTCGCGCTCGCGCTCCCCGAAGAAGTCCAAGTCGCGCTCGGGCAGCCGCAAGAAGTCGCCGGAGCGCCGCTCGCGCTCCAACTCGCGCTCGAACAACAAGCCGGAGCGCGAGCGCTCCAAGAGCGGCGAGCCGCGGCGCAGCAAGTCGCGCTCGAACTCGCGCCGCCCGGCCGAGGCGCGCTCGCGCTCCAGGTCGCGCTCGCGCACCAACGACCGCGAACGCAACTCCAAGTCGCGCTCCAAGTCGCCGTCGCGATCCAGGTCGCGCTCGCCGTCGCGCTCCAGGTCGCGCGACTAGGCGCCGCTTCCATCCGCTTCGTTACGCGCTCGTTTCGCCTTCAATCATCATCACGCCACACTCACACTTTGTACCCAGAGCTTGCTGGAGGCGGTGGTCGCGAGCAGGCGACGGCTGCGCGCCACGCAGACGCTGGTGACGCGCGCAGACGGCGCGCAGTTCGTAGAGCGGAACCGCACGTCGGCGATGCTGCCGCGTCGCGTCGCCGGTTTCGTCGTCGACCTGCAGCCGGACCTGGTGCCGGCGCTCGTCTGCGACCATCTCTACCTCGGATCGCAGGACTGCGTCGACGTGGACGTGCTCAGCCGCTTCGCCATCCGACGCGTCCTCAGCATTGGCATTGAGACGCCTTCGTCGGACGCGCTGCGAGCGCTCGGCATCACCAGCAAGCACGTCGCCTGCCTCGATCTGCCCGAGACCGACATCGGGGAAGCGCTGGACACCTGCTGCGACTTCATTCTGCAGGCGATGGACGCCGAGTGCAACATCCTCGTGCACTGCAATGCGGGGGTGTCGCGCTCGCCCGCCATCGTCATCGGGTTCCTCATGCGGACGAAGCGCATGGACTTCCAGCGAGCCTACGACCTGGTGAAGCGGCAGCGCAGCGCCATCCGACCCAACGACGGCTTCCTTCGCCAGCTGGCCGCCATGCGGCACGTTTGACCTCTCATTGCTTTCCTATTTGCATTTCGTTTCGAAGCGACGCTGTAACATTGCTAGATGATAGTTTAGTATCGTATCCTCGACTCATTTTAATTGTGACGTTTAGCAAAAATATATATATTCTTTCAATAATTTGCAGCCGTTCGGCGACGCGACGCGGAATCGATGGAATGTTGATTGCTGACCACGTTGGCCGATTGACTAATACACGAGACGCGCTTACATCAACTTTTTGTATTCTTAGCGTGCGTGTCCAATGGATTCCTTTCGAAATCAATAAATTTGCATATGAAATATCACACATTGCCATTCTCTGCGACTAGCTGCTTCAATCAATCAACTTTCCATCAACGTTCGCATCAAATGGCTGCGCGGCTGGCGCTGACGCCGCGCGCCGGCAGCGAATTGCTCTTGCTGGCGGGCATCTCCTTGGCGTGCGAGTGCGCGACGACGATGCTGAGACACTGCACCCACTCCTCGGCGTTCTTGCCGTCCTTCGGCTTGAGGATGAGCGTCTGGTTGCCGGTGAAGATCTCGAACGCCTTGGGGATGTTGCGCGCGCCGCGCGACACCTTCACCGAGCGGATCTGGTTGACGTCGATGCTCTCGCCGCCGCTCTGAAAGAGATCCAAGTCGTATTGGGCGACTACCTGCACCACGTCTTACCGATCCACGGCACGAGAGGTGCGCGCCGCTGAGCGTGAAGTAGCGCGTCCGCCAGCGGCGGAACAGCCTCCAGCGGCCCTTCTTCTCCTTGAGCTGGCCCTCGATGACCGGCTGCGTGTCGCCGCGCAGGAAGCCGACGGCGCGCTCCGGATGCGCGCAGAGGAAGCATCCCCAGAGCGGCGGCTCGCCGGCGCGCGCGCTCAGCTGGAACGCGTCGAAGAAGCCGGCGTGCCGCAGCTCGCTGAGCAGCGCCTCCTGGTCCTTGGCGCACGGGAACGCGCTGGTGACGAGCGTGAGGAACGTCTTGCTCTCGCACTTGAGCATGTCCCAGCAGTGCTTGAGGCTGGCGACGCTCGCGTCGCGCGAGCTGAGCGCGTGCGGCGACTTCGCCTGCAGCGCGATGAACATCAGGTGGATCCAGACGCGCGCGCACCGCGTGCGCATCGTGAAGAAGGTGTGCGCGTGCAGGCAGTGGGCGCCGCGCGCCTGGCACGCAAAGTGCAGCTTCGCCGACTTCTTCTGCCGCTTCTCCTCGATGGTGCACTTCGCCGGCGGCGGCACGCGCAGCGACACGTGCGCCATGTACGTGCGGATCGTGTCCAGGTGCTTCTCGCAGAAGTGCTGGATGGTGTCGCGCATCGGGTACGGCTCGAACACGCTCATGCGCTGGCTGCTGCATGCTGGCGCGTTGAGCAGCGTCACCGACGTGTTGTTGCTGCGGCGCGTTGTCACGCCCGTCTCGCCGCCCCCGCTGCTGAGGACGCTCACCGAGTTGACGGTGATGGTGCTGTTGCCGTTGCGCGCCGCCGTCGTCACCGTCACCTTGGGCGGTGCGGGTGGCGCCGGCGGCGGCGTTGGCATCGCGTTGATCTGCTGCGACGAGCTCAGACGCGTCATGCTCTTGTGCAGCCCGCCCACCGACCCGCCGGCGACGTTCAGCCGCGTCATGCTGCGATGCGTGGCGCTGTTGGACGCCGTATGCAGCCGGCCGGTGCTGCGCGAGTCCCCCAGCTTCGCGCGCCGCGTGTACCCTTGCGGCGTCGTCGTCGGGGCCGGCGTGGATGGCTGCCCGCCGACCTTGACGATCGTCACGCCGCCGGAGGTCACCTGGCTACCAATCCCAGCCTGCGCTGGCGACGCGATCGACTTGCGCGCGATGCCCAGCACCTTGTCGGTGAAGAGGCTGAAGAGCTTCGGGTAGGTGCTGCAGAGCAGCGTCGCCTCGCGCAGCAGTGCGCTCTCGGCGCCGCCGTCGGCGCGCGGCAAGTACTCGAGCACGAAGTTCAAGGCGTCCTGCGCTCTCGCCTAAAAATAGCGCGCGGAATGCAATGGCCGCCGAACGGCGTCCGAAATAGACGTACTTTGCTCAGCTTGCCGACGGCGCCGATGACCTGGGCGGCGTGGCACAGCGTCTGCGGGTGCCGGCGCGCCGCCTGCTTCACGGCGTTCACGTGGTCGGCGAGCAGCGCCGGCTGCTGCTCCGCCATGTGCAGAAACACCTGCAGCGTGTGGGCGGCCATTAGCGCGTCGTTCAGGTACTCGCACAGCTGCGGAATGCTGGCCTCCAGCAGCTGGAAGTAAAACAAGGCAAGACATGCGTCATTATTCGCAGGCACCAGGTGCAGCATCCACCCACCGTCGGATTGTCCTTCGCGATCAACGCGAAGAGATGCATGAGCGCGAGCTTCTCGTGGTTGTCGCAGTGCGGCAGCAGGGACACCAGCGCCATGGCGTGGCCCTGCAGCAGCTCGGGGGAGACGTCGTAGATCTGACTGAGCACGCGGCAGAGCGGATAGTTGCCGGAGATGATCGAGTCCATGATGGGCTGCACGTGCGGACTCAGCAGCGACGCGTGCTCAATGGCCGCCAGCGACAAGTAGCTCGCCATATTGCGCGACAGCTCCTTGTTGCCCTTGTGCAGAAACTTGACGGCGATGGGCAGCGCACGCTGCATGACGGCCTTCTTGCTGTAGTTCTGTAAGGAGGACAGACGGAGAGCGAGTGAGCGATGAGCGCAGCGGACGCGCACGTGGCTCACCAGAAATATGCACGAGATGAGGTCGCTGGAGATCTTGGCGTGCGGCGGATCCTCGCCGCGCGCCGAGATCTGCAGATTGTGATGTAGACAGCTCTCCAGCAGTGTGACGAGCGCATCGCAGTGCTGCTCCACGCTGCCGGTCTCCCGGATGCAGGAGATGACGCGCGTCACGCAAATCTCCACCACCGACTGATCGTTGTTGCTCTGCGCGTAGTCGGGCAGCGACGAGATGCTGGCGATCTCCTTCAGCTGGAAAATGAGAGACCTTCCAGCAGCAGCAGCAGCAGCAGCAGCCACCGCCGCAGCAGCCATACGCACCACCTCCGTCAGATCGTCGGCGATGACGGCGTCGCGCACCGTGAAGAGGTCGCCAGCGCGCGAAAGGTCACGGTTCTTCAGCACCTGCTCGAAGAGGTCGTGCATGGTCACATTCGTGCACTAAACCCACGCACGCGCAGCTGAAGAGGCTCCGCAATCGCAATGTCAATGAACTTTAAGAGACTAGAGAGCGAAAGAGGCCTGCTGGGAGCACACGGATGGCGTTGGCAACAGGTTGCAGAGTACGTCGTGGCGTTGGCCCGAGGTGTGGTGGTGAGCGGCTCGCTCTCCATCGCAGCAGCGCACCGCTTGCCATCATCATCCGCACACGCAACAGGTAACTGGGCTGAGCGAGCGAGCGAGCGGCAATGGCGGACGCGCAGTGCGCATGCGCGCGCCGCATTCCCCGCTCGCGCGTTCGAAATGCGGAAGTAGACGCAGCGCTAATCAGTGTATCGCATCTCTCATCAGCTACAGGATATCAGGAAACGTAGCGCCGCTCGACGTCCTTCAGCACGTCCCAGAAGACGAGCGAGAGCGCGCCGTGCGGCGCCAGCCGCACGTAGATGGCGCCGACGCCCTTGTAGAACGCCCGCACGCCCTCGGTGCGCGCGATCTTGATGAAGCAGTCGCCGATGCCGTCGTACATGAGCCCCTTGCCGACGCCGTCGACGGCTGCAAGGCAATGCGAATGCGGAGGGTTAATGACCGGCGAAGTGCGCGCACGCGCGCGCTCACGTTGGTTGTAGATGCGCGTGGAGACGAGGTCGAAGGGCGTGATCATCGCCGTCTGGACGAGCCCGCTGAGCACGCTGGCGACGAGCGACGTCAGCAGACGCGACTCCCGGAACACGTCGTACTGGCCGAGCGCGTCCTTGCCCATCGCGAACGACGTGAGCTGCGCCGACGAGCCGAAGATGGCGCGCAACATGGTGCCGTTGGCGCCGCGCCACAAGCCGCGGACTCCATGCGAGCGGTAGATGCGCTTGACGGCCAGCAGCGCGCCGGCGTGCGCGTGCTGGTGACCCACAGCGATCGCTTCAGCTGCCTGCGCCTGCAGCTGCGTCTTAATGAGGAAGAGCGGGCTGCCGCAGAACGCGCCCGCTGCGCCCGCCGCCGCCGACGCGAGCGCGCTGCGCCAGAAGATCGTGCGCCCGTCGGCGGCCGTCACCAGCTCATACTGCTCCAGCCGCTGGTAGCTGCCGAGGCGCACCGCGTTGCGGATGAAGTGCATGGCCATGGCGGGCGCGAGGCCCTTCTGCAACCCGGCGATGCCGTCGTTGCGCGCAACCACGATGGCGGCGTGGAACACGTTGCGATAGTGGACGGCGTGGTCGCCGCGCGCGCGCAGCTCGCCCTGCAGCTGCATGCGCGTCTTCAGCACGTCCAGCGGGTTGCTGAAGAAGGACGCGCCAGCCGCCGACAGCCCGCCGATCAGGAAGTCCATGCCGGCGAATGCGGCACCTACAACAGTCGCCATTTGAGCGCGGGATATGCGAGGCACGGATTACTTGCCATATAAAGATGAGGATTATCGGCGCGCTGCTGCACGCGATGCGACCTCGCACATTCTGAGCCTCCCCGACGACGACGACGACGACGACTCGCTCGCCGCCGATCAGCTGACGCATGCCGGGATCATTGCCGCAGGATGCGAACGCGACGTATCCGGAACTCGCTACACTGCGCGTCTCGGGATGCCTCGCGACTTCGCCTAAAAATACATCGGCGAAAATACGGCTATTCTAAGGCGATCGCGAATGAATTTCAGAAATCTCATCCACTCACACCATTTATCAACTGACCGACATTATCTTTATCTCCGAACTAATATTTATGTTTACCTAACACTAGCAGATAAAAACGAGCGGACGGTATGCAGGCTCAAGGTTCGAAAAGAAATATCTGATAACAACCTCGACCATGATAAGGCAAACCATGCTCGTTTATTCCAAGCGAAAGCAGCAACAAACTAAACTAGAGGAACTAGATTCGCGTGAAGGTCTTTCAGCCACTCCCAGAAGGTCAGCGTGAGAACGCTGTGCGGCCCAAGGCGAATGTACATCGGGCCGATGCCCTTCAGGAACGCAAGCGGCCCTTCCTGCTTGTAGATCTTGGCGATGCAATCGAAGTAGCCGCTATAGAGCAGTCCTTTCCCATTGCGGTCCACACCTAGAATTGGCGCAATTAGCCAATGAGGACGAAGCACCAGGTAGCGCCATGCTCGCCCTGATTGTAGAGTCGAACCAGGACCAAGTCGAAGGGATTCGTGAGGACGCTAATCGCAACGCCGCCAATGAAACTCGCCAGCAGGATTTTCAGAGGGTAATGCGTTTGAAATGCGTGGAAATTGGACAGCTGCTGCTTGGAGTACTCGAAGGCGACGAGCTGCGAGGCAGAGCCGACGAAGGCGCGTGGAAAGATCGCAACGCCGCCGCGATACAAACCCTTCACGCCCTGCGTGCGCGTGATCTCGCGCAGTGAGCGCATCAGAGTCTGCTTCTGCCTCTGGTGGCCCACGGCGATGCTCGCCGCCGCGACGCTCTGCTGATGGGTGCGCACCAGGTGCATCGGCGTCGACGCGTAGTGCCCTAGGACGCCTGCAATTCCAGCCGCCAGCGCAGTGCGCTCCAGCCGCAAGTCGCCCCATTCATCACGCAGCAGATGATGGTTGTCAGCGAACTGAAATCCACCTGCAAGTCAGCAATAATAACCCAAGAGACAAAAGCGCGACTTCCGGACATACCCAAGCGAGTTCCATTCATTATAAACTGCACCCAAAGGGCCGGAATCAGTCCGGCTTGCAATGCCCACACCCCATCATGCTTGGCGATCTGGTAGGCTGCGTGTGGGATGTTACGGTAGTGGATCGCATGACTTCCTCGAAGCTGCAACTCGCCCTGCAGCTGCATTCGCGTTTTGATCACCTCCAGCGGATTGGTGAAGAAGCCGGCAGACACTGCCGCGCAACCAGCGATAAGGAACTCCATTTGATGTAGAATTTCACCAACAACTAAGTCATCATCGCATTCGATTGACCATTCTATCTACAAACAAGTAGGGAACATGTTTTAAAGTTTATACTTTTTGCCAAGATTTGAGGTTATGTACCTGGGGCACCAAGTGTAGTCGACGGCGATGCTTTCCATCACAAGTTTTGATTAAAAAGAATGGCCTCTTCGAATCAACTCGGGATTGACACGGAATTGCGCAAACTGAAGGCGATTTCGCCGAGCCATGCGTTGAAGCTGGTGCAAATCCTAGATGAGAATGATTCCTGGAAGTTTCTCATGTCTATCGTGCCTAAAACATTGCGAGAGAATCACGAAGAGGCAAGTGGTGAAGAGAGAAAGTACAACGCTGATCATGTGAGGTGCGTAAGCAGTGGTAAGATTGCTATTTTGATATATTTGAAGACAATTATTGATCTCCAGACTCGTTGAAAGCGCGGCCAAGAAGGATGCACGCACAGCTGGCGAGATCTTCCTCTTGGAGTGGAGCACGTCTGGCCGTAGGAGAGTCACCTTGGGTCATCTTTTGGAATTGCTGCAAAGAGCGCAGCTCTATCGAGCAGCTGACTATGTTGCAATGAAGATCCTCAACGTTGAAGCGCCTTCAAGACCTGCTACAGGACCAGCAGCCAGAGTAGATATTCTAGAGTTGGATGCGGATCTCTCCGATGATTCCCTCTCTGAAGAGGATGCCAACAATGAGCGCAATGTTAACGAACACCCACAAGTTTCCAATTTGACGATTGAGAATAATTTGGATAATAGCAAACACCAAAATTCGCATCGACGTGCGAACGCAGGCAAATTTGTAGTGGCAAACGAAAAGACAACTCAAATCGCTGATAACAGGACTACAGGCTCGATTCCACATGGATTTCAAGTGGATGAAGGTTGCAGACCTGAGGTCAACGGAATTGTATTGCAAAGTCCCCCGCATTCAGAAATTCAAAGTCGCAATTCGCATATTACAAGACCAGAGTTGAGCCGATTGTTAGAGATAACAGAAACGAAATCAAGCAGAGAAATTAATCTCAGTTCGGGTAGCAATTCTAGCGCTAGTAACAGCGATGATAATTCGCTATTTGATTCAATCAATCCACAATCTAGCGCGAATCAATCGCAGAATAGTTCGGTACAAGTACCCTGTTTTAGTAAATTGTTGCCGGAAAATAGTTTTAAGAGCAAAGATGATAATGAAAGTTCAGTTAATGCTAGTGCGCTTA
Source organism: Labidoglobus nevermanni (assembly GCA_025447835.1). Classification (NCBI taxonomy): domain Eukaryota; kingdom Metazoa; phylum Arthropoda; class Insecta; order Coleoptera; family Staphylinidae; genus Labidoglobus; species Labidoglobus nevermanni. Next base: position 13,831 of record JAOEHK010046338.1, on the reverse strand, counting down.
CACCAACTTTGAGTGCACTTTTACATCCACTTAACAAGGAAAGTCGCGAATTGCCAAACAATTCATCATCCAAATAATAAGATGCAAAAGTTTTTCCAGAATTAAATATTGTATTTTCATTTGCTTTTAATTAAATTCTTGAATTATTGGCAAATCGTTGAAAAGAAACCTGTAATTGTGCAACAGCTGAATGTGAAGTTCTGGCGCCATTTGCTCTATGATTGTTTAAAAAATTGAAAAATCAGAACGAATTCGCCACAATTGATTAATGATCTAACAACAGCAAATAGTGCAAGTGCCAGAGTAATGAGCTAAATGTTGATTTGAATACACCTCGCATAAGCGTCAATCAATAAATCCATTTCTGCTGAGGACAAAGGCGCGTAAATAATTGCAGAGTGATTAAGGGCTGCTAAACATGATACCGCCTTTGGCCCCAGGACAAAGCAGCGAGCAGCAAAATATGGTCGGCTGGGTAAGTATGTGGTCTGAGATGCGGCATCAATTTGAATCAATTTGTTTCTGGCTCACAGAAGAACACGTTCAACATGCGACAAGCGACACTCGTTAATCTGGCGACTGCTCAACTTAGCTCGAAGAACGGCTTGCGAAGCGATCTGAAGAACTACATCAAGAACGATGGCATGGCTGGGCCCACAAAGAGCTTGGACATTCTGCGCCGCAATTTGCAAAGCGCCATCAACAAAGACATCGATTATGTGATCAGAAAGTATTTGGACGTAAGTTGGGTGAAGGAGGAGGAGATCAGTTGATAGATTGCTCTCATTTACAGAAGTTCTTCCAACCCGCCGTGAAGAATATTCGCTCGAATCTGGGCAGGGATAGCGTGACTGAGGACCACATCAAGGTGGTCTGTCGGCAGATGCTGGAGGACGCGAAGACGCTCTACAGGTCGTTCGCGCTGTCGCGGGACAGCTCTCCGTTCGATGGCAGCGACACCGAGCTCTCGGTGGCAAAGTCGTCGCGTAAACGCAAGGAGTCTGACACTGACTCGGAGACGGGGGGTAAGCGGCAGCAGTTGCGCGGCGCGTACTTGAGCGAGCACCAGGTGCTGAAGCTGCCGGGGAAGCGCGACAGCACCAGGTGGGACCCGGAGCGCGTGCTTCCCAACACGCTCTTCATCATGGGGGCGCGCGCCAGCAAGGCGCTCGGCTACGGCCAGACGCGCGGCCGCCTCTACGCGCGCCACCCCGACCTGGTGCGCTACGTCGGCGACCAGGAGGACAAAGAGTGGCTGGCCGCGCGCAACTTGATGCCGGTCAGCAGCGGCAAGGCGCATATATTGCTGCTGGATGATGTACGCGAGCTGGCGCAGCTCGAGGAGTACCGCAGCAGCTCGAGCACGCAGCTGCATGAGTTGGTCGGCTTCGAAGCGCCCGCGTTCCTCGTCAGCAAGGTGAGGGCGTTCATGGAGCAGGTGCGAGCCGACCGCCGCGCCTCGCTGGACCTCTTCGACTTCCACAATCACTCGATGACCTCGCCGCTCGACTCGGCGCCCAGCACGCCCTCCGACACGCTGCAGATGCTCGAGTCGCAGTCGGCGCACTCCACCAGCTCCAAGCACTCCATCGACGGCAACTTCATCCACATCCCCGAGATGAGTCCCGGCTCCAACAACTCGCTGCTGGCGCCTAGCCCGCTGCCGACCAGCAGCAGCCTCTTGTCGCCGAACGTCCTGCTAAACATCGTCAATGCTGATAGCAATGCGATCATGGTGTTGCCGGAAAACGGCCAGAGCGGCGGCGCAAACCTCTCCTCCTTGCTAGCGACTACCAGCGATAACAGTCAAGAGTTCTAGTTGCTACTAGATTTCATCGTTTAGAATTTCAATTCATTCGGTTGCAAGTATTCAAATCGGAATCTGGATTAGAGGAATTCTGCATTCTCCCGGTGCTGAGACAATTTTTCGATGCATATTATACGAATATTGTAACCGCATTGCAAAATGCCAAATCTGGGAATGAATGTACTTGGCATCCATTGAATTCTGCAATTCATTGAAGATTTCTGCAAGTGAAGATTTGACATAACCTAGAATAGCGATTTCTAGTTTTGAAATAAATGCATCCTAGTCACACGTCAATGCGAGATTGCACTAGGAAGCAGAGAATGGAGATGGAAGGCAGGATGTAAGGCAGAAGCAGGGATCTATGAGCGTCGAATGCGGTCGCCAAGACGTCCGCATCCGGAAGACGCGGATTGCGTCATGTTCGAGGAAGCGCCGGCGCGGGCCGCCGTGCCGAAGGCGCGCGACAAACATCGAGCTGCCGGCCGCGCCGCTCGGCCGGCCGTCAGTATCGTGTTGATAGTGTAGCCGCGTGAGCGATCGCACTGGGAGTCCGTCAGCCGATCCCGGTCGCTATTTACCTTTAGTTTTAGTCGTAGTTGCCGAGATCGATTCGCCCGCTTGTTATGGAGTCGGCGAACCAGGAGATCGTGGCGAGCGCGTCGCCGGCGGAGGTGCCCAACGATCCAGGGTGAGTACGCGTTGGCCATCCCCTACCCCCCACCCACCCTCTCTCGCCGCGCCGATCGACGCGGCACATGACACGCGGGGGCGGCGGATCTCGCACGTTTTCCCGGAAGCGGCTGCTCCCCCCGCGCTGCCATGACTCGGCGCTTTCTGCTTCGTCACCTTGACGACCGCTATCTCTCTCTCTCTCTTTTCGGTTGTAGGAAAATGTTTATCGGCGGCCTCAGCTGGCAGACGAGTCCAGGTAAGGGTGCGCACTGATCGGAACGTCGCTCTCATCGCCAGCGCCGTCACCTGATCACTTGCTGCGGTTATGTAATTGAAGCAGGTCGCGCTAATGAAGCGCTTCCGGTTCGCGCGCCCGCCGCCGGCATTCGCGTCCCGCAACCATGTGCGGCGCACACGCAGCTTCATCCACCACCACCACCACCCCCGCTGCGGCGACCCACCGCGTGGCCGTGCCGATTCTTCCTTCGTGCACGTGGCGCGTTTGCCCGACGCCGCCGCCAGAGGGCGCCACCCAGCTGCTCGCGCTGATAATTCAACTGCGTTGTGTCCTGGAGCGCGCATCAAAGCGGAAATACCAAAGACAAACGCCGGTTTGCTTTGATGCACAGATGGAACGCGGAAGCATGCGATGCGAAGCGCCATCTGTGGCAGGGCGCGCGAAACGCGTTTGTTGTCCACTTTTCCGCATGTCTTCCTGATTGCCGACGTGACGATGGCGCTCATGCTGGTCACGTCTGCTCGTCGCTCCCCCTGGCGGCCGATAGCTATGATTCCACTGGGCATTTATCCGGTTTCCCATTCGCTTGGCTAAGGAATAGATTGAGTAAAAACGCGTCTAATGGCGTCGTCAGCTCATGCAAGATGGCAGTCCGAACGCGTCTCTGATTTGGATGATTCAAGAGATAGGCCAGAAATGAGCAGAAATGGCGGGAAATTAGGCGGCGAGCAGCTCCAGTTATGAATAAGGCAATTTCCAAAGTTGCAGCGCAACGAGTTGCATGATTGAGCAAGCTAAAGTATGTAAATTCCGATATTGCGAGGGTGGTTGACGGCGGCCACTCATGCGACCCACATTCGCGCCCCCCCGCCATCATTATCCTCGCAATGTCCTCGCTGCTCGGAAGGATTCCGCGTCGGCCCAATTACGGCGAGTCGGCTTCCAGCAATTTGCAATATGATATCTTGCTATTCATTGTTTGTGGGCTGGAAGCATAGGGTGGCTGGCTAGTTCATCGTTCATTAAGCAGGGGATGTGCTTATCAAATTGCGCGCAGAATGAGTTGCCTAACACTGCAGTCAGAGAGGTTATGTTTGCAGAAAGTCAGAAAGTGTCCAGCACGTAGTAAAGCATGTGGAAATATTGTGGGAACACTAATCTACTCAAATTCACACATGTCTGAACGCCGCTGATGTGCTGTAGACATTCGTGCGGACAAGTTGCATTGTGGTGCAATGGCGGCCATTGTTGGCTGCAGGTCCGAAGTGGCGGGAAGCCGAAAACCAGTTGTGACAGGCAAATGCCTAGTCTGAGACAATACCAGCGAGTGATAAGATCGTGTTTGGTGTGAGTGCATCTGAAGCAAGTGAGGTAAGCTGAAATCATGTTCGATTGTTGCGGATGTAAGCGGAAGTGCGGATGATGGCACCCCTTGCAATGATGGCGGTGGCGGCCATGAGCGCGCTGGCCGATTTCCAAGTCAGCTGATTATCGCGACGTTGTTAATTTCGTCATTTGCGTCATTGCCGCATTGACAACAAGTGCGCAATGCAATCGAGGCGCCGCATCGCGATGCGAGCCGCCGATTCTACATCTGCTAATTGTTATTGCCACTCGGACGCCAATTTGATGCTCGGAGAACTGCGTCGGCCGCACACCCAAAGATATTGCGCAAGCCTGATTGCATTTGGATCACGTGGCCCAGATATTCTAGCATAAGCACACTTTTGCCATGACTTAAGGACCAATTAACTCCAAAACAAGCGGTTTTTCTAACGCGAGAGAAGCCGAATATCTCCGAAACCTGTTTCTTCAGCTTTATGAGCTGTTCCACCAGTCAAAGCCCCTGAAATGGGTAGTAGTTTGATGGGATAAGGAAATTGGTTTGCTAGGGATACTTCATTACCAATTAACTCGAAAGCAAGTTGTTTTTCTAACATGAGGGAAGCTGAATTTCGCTAAAACAGATTTATTTTGCTTTATCAGCTGCTCCACATGCCAGAATGGCAGTACATTGAAATGATAAGGAAATTGATTCGCTAGAGATACTTCATTGCGAATTAACTTTAAAACAAGTTGGTTTTCTGACCGGAAAGAGACACAATTTCGCTAAACCAGATTTCTTTAACGTTGTCAGCTGTTCCACCTGTCAAAGACGTTGAAATGGGCAGTAGATTGAAATGATAAAGAATTTGGTTCGCTAGGGATACTTCATAGTGAAGTAACTTCAAAACAAGTTTTTTTTCTAAGAATAAAGAAACAGAATTTCACTAAAACAGATTTCTTTAGCTTTATCAGCTGTTCCACCTGTCAAAGACGTTGAAATGGGCAATAGATTGAAACGACAAGGAAATTGGACAGCTAGAGATACTTCATTACCAATTAACTCCAAAGCAAGTTGTTTTTCTAACATGAGGGAAGCTGAATTTCCCTAAAACAGATTTATTTGGCTTTAGCAGCTGCTCCACATGCCAGAATGGCAGTAGATTGAAATGATAAGGAAATTGATTCGCTAGAGATACTTTATTGCGAATGAACTTTAAAACAAGTTGGTTTTCTGACGGGAAAGAAGCAGAATTTCGGTAAAACAGTTTTTTTAGCCTTATCAGCTGTTCTACCCTTCAAAGATGCTGAAATGAGTGGTGGATTGAAACGATAAGGAAATTGGTTCGCTAGGGATATTTCATTACCTGTTAATTCCAAAATAAGTTGTTTTTCTCGAAGTTGAGTAGCGAAATTTCTCCGAAACGTGTTTGTTCAACCTTATCAACTGCCTCCACTATCAAAGCCGCTGAAATTGGCAATGGTTCGAAGGGATAAGGAAATTGGTTCGCTAGGAATACTTTATTACCAATAAACTAAAAAACAAGTTTGCGTTTCTAACCCGAGAGAAGCCGAATTTCACCGAAATTTATATCTTCAGCCTTATCAGCTGCTCCACCAGTAAAAGTCGCTGAAATGGGCAGTAGTTTGATGGGATAAAAAAATTGATTCGTTTGGGATACCCCATTACTGATCAACTGTAAACAGTTGTTTTTCTAACTTGGGAGAAGACGAATTTCACCGAAATTCATTTCTTCAGCCTCATCAACTGTACTCATTGTCAAGGTTGTTGAAATTGGCAGTGGTTGGAAGCGATAAGGAAATTGGTTCGCTAGAAATACAATTAACTCCAAAACAAGTTGCATTTCTAGACGTAGAAAAGAAGAATTTTCCCGAAACGTCTTTCTTTGGCCTTATCAGCTGCCTCCACTATGAAATATGCTGAAATTGGCAGTGGTTCGAAGCGATAAGTAAATTTGTTCGCCAGGGATACTTTATTAGCAATTAACTTCAAAACAAGTTGTTTTTCTAGACGTAGAATAGTGGAATCCTTCCGGAGCGTATTTCTTTCGGCTTATCAGCTGCCTGCACTGTCAGAGTCGCCGAAATTGGCCGTGCTTCGAACCGATAAGGAAATGCACTCGCTAGGGATGCGGCAGAATGCATCATTCAAGACTTCCTCTCGCTCTTTATTGCGCCTCATCGTATTTACATGTTCGCAATTGATTCGCTCTGGTCAAAGGTCGCGTGGCGCAAATCGTTGTCCTTGAGCAGGCAATCGTCGCGAATTTGGGCGTTTTGCCTCGCGGCCCACGTCCCCTGACCCTACTCACACACGCGCGCTATCTAATCGCGCCGCCAGGTGACGCCACGTGACCGCTAACGGTATCCTCGCTATCGCTGCCGCATCAATTAGACGCAATTTGCCGACGTGCGCGGCCATTTATTTCGAGATGCGGTGCGCAGCAGTCTTCTTCGACGAAATTCGTCATGCGAAGAAGCTGCGCCAATCACGTGATCTAGCGCGTGCAAATATTTGCCTGCGAGTGGCGCTCAATTGTTTGCTCGTTTCTCTCCTGCTGCGACAATTGCCGCGATGACGACGCCGATGGCCTCGGCGTTGCGTCATTTGCCAATTTGCATGAATGCGGCGATAGTACGCGATGCGCGCGCTAGATGGCGTTGTCACGTCGCGTGTGCGCGCGCGCAATGCAATTGGCAATTGGCCGGCTTCGATTTGCTCGATTTGATGCGTATAGTACGGATGGCGGTCGCTAGATGGCGCTGCCAGGCGCGGCTGGAGCGTCAAACTGCGCGACGTGCGAATTCCGGCGCAATTTGTTGCTTTCGATGCGCTCGCCTGCGCCTAGCGAGATTATGAATGGCGGCAAAGATGAAGCGCATCGAAATAGCATCCAGCCAAATGCTGCGCGCCTGCTCAGTCCGCTGTTTGTTGCAATAAAACGCATCGCAAGTTGAGCGCGCGCGACGAAATCGCGCGTCATCCGATCGTAATTAATTGCGTAATTGCGCGCTTATGCGATCAACGCCGGCCGCGCACTAGCTAATTGTTAATTGCCGCATGACTGGATGCTGTACGCCTGCACCGAGATGAAAGCTAGCGGCGGTGGTGGGGGCGACGGCGTGTTTATCAGAAATTAATTTTCCAATTAATCGCCGAACAATACTCGCACGCAATCAGCCCATATTCATAGAAATTGACGAGTCGTTTTACGACTGCTCAACAGATGGCGCTGCGACGTTCATTGCTGATTCGACCCGCCGCTCACAGATGGCGCCACTGGCGTGAGCGTGAAACGGGTTGGTGGGCACAAGATGGCAGCGGGCGCCGCTAAAAACGCAATTGCAATCGACGATGGAGGTTATGACCGGTCGGCTCACGTCTTGGCGGCGCGCTTAATGCCAGCAGAGGTTATTTATAGGCGCTGGAAGTGAGAACTTGCTTCACTCATTTTTGTGCAGCATGTTCGCCCAAGTTTGACAGGTTAGCTTCAAACTTGCCACTCTTTTTCTTGTTGTTGTCGTTGACGTCGCCGTATTTATTCCTCAGCCCTTGACGTGGGGCGCTGGGGGTCGATTCATTGAGATGCACTGCCGGCTGGCAGGCGAGTGATAATAATAAATGATGGCGACGCGACAGGGAAGGAGGCGGAAGAGGTTAGGTTCTCGCGTGCAAGATGCGCGCCGATAATAAATGAGTGACAATTGCTAATTGCTGCTGCGCGGCGCGCTATTCTAAATTTATTAATTTCAGCGCGAGTAAATTTAAACGCGGACGCGCGCGCGCGTCTCGCGGTCCATCGGATGCTGCGGCAGTTAGTGGGTCATCCATTCATGATGCGCCGGCGCGAAGATTGACAGCTGTCCGACTGGCTGTCGATTGCCGCCATTGTTCTACTCCAGCGGCATTGTTGCCGCAGTCATAGCCCCATTTCGCACGTTTCGCTTTCGATTCACGCACATTATCATTCTTATCCGTATCCCAACGCAAATAATTGCCGCGATTGATAAGACGGCAGCGGGTAAACAAATCAAAGCTCACCCAGCGAGCGCAACGCCATCTGGCGGCCGCGCCGCGCGACGATCGATAGCGATATCAATGCGTAAACGCTTCCGCTCGCCGTGACCTTCGCGCCAATTCGTTGACCCTTGGTGACCCAGTGCGCTCGTTCCGCTCGCTCGCTGCAGCCCGGCAGCGCACTGACCCAGCGCCATCTGCAGACAAGTGCGTTTGAGAACGCAGCGCCCTCTGGCGGCAAATGCGCTGATCGCTGATTGATTGATTGATTGCGGGACGTTTGATGGCGTCTCATCTCGCGTCTCACGTGACTCAGCTTAGGAGCGTCATTAATACGCAATCAGTTATCAAATTCATCAAAATTTGGCATAAATTGCTGCAAATTATGCCAATCAGATGACTATTTTTCTAAACTTGTTTGACGACTCGTAAAAGTTTAAATCGTATCATCCATAGATGTCGCTAGGCTACTGTTATATCATTTGGAATGAACTATGCAGTTCAGATGATTATTTTTCATCGTTTCTTCAATCTTTTTGTTTAACGACTGGTAAATGCTTAAATCGTATCATTTGAGTATCGTTTTCACTCCATAGATGTCGCTAGATGGAATCATATTCAATTCAATTCATGTTTTTGCAAATTTGGGAGAGATGATACCTCTTAGACTAGGTATCTTCCTTAGTTCATAGATGTCGCTAGCACTTGTTGCAAATATTGGAGAAGGGGCGAGGGCGCGAGCGATGCGTTGTTGATATGGCTTAATTGGCCTTTGAAGAGATGCCTGATTTGCGGCGGCGGCGAAATGACGTCTCTGTTGTGCATGAGCCGCGATTTGCATTCGTAATTGGCGCGCGGAAGCGAAAACAGCGCCGCCGGCGATTAGATTGCGCATGCTGAGTGCGGCAATCATTGATCAATTATTTTATTGAATGCATAATTTATTTACGTCCAGCTGCTTTTACTCCGCCAGCCGCTCGTCGTGATTACGCGCAATTTGCATCATTATCATTACGCCCATTTCGCGACATGATAATGCGTTTCAATACGCCACGTTTGCATCGCAGCGCCACCTCGCTGCGTTCGCGATCGCGCCCTGTAAATGCACGTTACGGTTCCGGCGAGCGGTGCAATAACAGCCAGCAAATACGAGTGCCAGGGGTGGCCAACCAGCCGATACCAACGCCAATTCTGCTTGATTACAATATCTCTTTCCGCAAGACTATTTCCATCTAACATGTTGTTGGCCACCCCTGATATTGTGGTTTGCTGTTTAAATTTTCCGTAAGTTCTCATGCCTCTTTATCAAAAAATTTGCCAAATTATTTCAATAATAACTAGTAGTTGCTCACCCCTGGAATTGAATCCGTTTGCAATTCCGTTGCAAACTTGCCGGTCGTCAAAAACCAAGGTGGACCTCAAATAATAGGTAACATCTTAGTCAAAGGAACAACACTAGAACAAGTAGACGAATACAAGTACCTAGGGGTCATCCTACAGAGAGACGGGAGACACACAGCAGACCTAAACTAAAAGAATTGCAAGTGCAAATAAAATCTATTACTCACTCAGCAAGCACATAGCAGGAAGAAAAGAAATAGGGAAGAAAACAAAGATGAGAGTTTACAAGACTATCTACAAACCGATACTGACGTATGGAAGCGAAACATGGACACTAGACGATAGAGAAAAGAGCAAACTGACAGCTGTGGAGATGCGGTACTTATGAAGAGTCCATGGAGTCACAAAATTAGACCGGATTAAGAACACAGAGATAAGAGAGAAGCTGGAAATAGAAAGCATAGCGGAACACATTGAAAGGAGACAATTAGAATGGTGGGGGCACATGAAACGAATGGAAAAAAATTCACAAAAGGAAAAGAGGAAGACCTAAAAAGAAATGGGAGGATAGGATCAAGGAAATAATGAAGAATAGGGGAATTGATGTAAACGAAGCCAGCAGGATAGCTAATGACCGGAAGAAATGGAAAGAATTAGTACGAAAATGAGAAGGAGGAACCCTAACACCTCTAAAGGGTATAAGAGGGAACGATTATATATATATATACAATTAATGACGCGTGGATATTCGCATTTTCGATATTGGCGGTAAATTTTTTGTTGATTGTAACGTCACCACTGGCAGTTCTCATCCGTCTTTTTCTGCCAAAGTATTTCTATAATAAGTAGTAGTTGCCCACCCCTTTTCCGTATTCGCGGAGATTAGTTCTTTATTCGCTATTTTTCAATGAATTGCAAGCAAAGGTGTGTTGGTATTCGCAATTTTGATATTCGCAGTAAATTTTCGTTGATTGCAATGTCTAAACATGCAGTTTTCGACCCTCGAGTGTTTCTATCATATCGAGTAGTTGGCCACCCCTGGAATTGAATCCGTTTGCAATGTGGTTTAAGTGGTTATTCTCGGTTTCGGCATTCGCGGTAAATTTGTGGTGACTGTAGGTTGCGTTAGCGATGCGAAATGAACGCCTGCGCACTAAGTGCCTACTTAACTAGAGGTCAAAGTTGGCGTAAAAGCGCGCACGTCGTCGGCTGAGCGCGCATTTTGTCCGGAACTCGGCGAGCAGAGGCGCGCTAATGAAGAAGAAGCGTCTTCGATGGTCGCGGACGCTTTTAGCCCGCTGCTCGCTGATTGAAAGTCTATTTCGGTGTCGCGTTTTATTTCGTCCCGCTGAAGAAGGACTGGGCTCGCTCGCAGCGAGCGCGAAATGCCTCTATTGCGGCGATTAGCTCGCAGCCATCAAAGCAATCGTAAATGCGAGAGCATGGCTTTTAGCGGTTTTGGCAGCGCCCTCGCTGTCGTAAACCCAGCAATCCGCTAAACATCGGCGTTCGCCGATGACGCAATTATTATGGCCATCCATTCAGTCGCAGAAGCGTCTTGCCTGCGATGGCGCCATCTCGCGGCCGAGTGCCGCAACTAGGCGGCGAATTTGCATCAGCAACGCGATCGCTGCGATAATGGTCAATCTCAAAGTTCACCAACACCCATTTCCAGCGATGGGGTCGCGGCCCAAAGTTTCCGCAAGTCATTAGCCGCTGGGGACTTGGGAAGTGCGCTCAGCGAGAGGCCTTCTTGCCGAACTAGACGCAAACGAAGCAAATGTCTGCATGTTTAATGCCAACTTGAACGAACCAGAGTGGCTCAAGCCAAATTACTTCGCAGTAAATCCGGAAAATCAACCCATTCCGATTGATTTCCTGGTTTTCGCCAATAGATCATGTCCGTGTGGAGTGGGTTGCCTAACAAAGCATCATTTTCGTATCAGCGCTCTACGTTACCGACCAATGGCCAATCTTAAATTTTCGCCATTACACGCAGATTCAGTTTTTATGCAAATATATTGCAAATCGATAAAATGCAAGAATTGATACGAATTGATAACCGGGTGGGGTAGGAAATGAAATGGCCTACTTGTAGGTTAATGCTTCATTGGTTTCCAGTACACTGCAGCCGCTGATTTTGTCGCTGCGCTTCATTCGAGTTTCGCGCAATTAAATAATTTATTCAATCAGAGTGCTGCCAAGCGCTCAATTATGGGTCGCGATTGATTGCCCAGTTGCGCCCTTACGCAGCCGACGCGAATTATTGCAACATATTCATTTCCATGCGTCACGTGACGCCACATTGTTGATAAGTGAGAGGAGAGTGAAAGCAATCGCAACTAGTTCCTGCACTCGCCCATAGATGGCGTGAGATGCGCTTGACCTCTCCAAATGGACGCCTGATTAAGGCAATTAACGTTCGTATTGTACTTGAGCCCCCCCTCTCTTCGCCACTGTCGCGCAAAGTGTCATTCGCTGTTCTGCTGATAAGCGCAGGAAATCGCCAGCGGGAGTGCCGCTAGAGGGCGCTGCCGGAATGCGAGTTATCGACACTGGCTGCTTGCTTGCTTACCCCGTTTCGCATTAATCACGTGCCGCAGTCGCCCCCTGTTGGGGGTCACTGCTCGACGTCTAATCTGTATCGTAATTGTTGGTAATCAGGCAGCCAAGGCGCAAGTTGCAATTTCATTACATCCACTTGTTTGCGCATCGATTCCTCGGGAATCTGGGGCGGCAAGGCCGCGAATAGCGAAAGTGCGTATGAGAAATCCGCGAATATGGAGATGGCTCTGTACTTTTTTTTTTGAAGCGACGATTACGTTTCGCGGTGGCAAATGTGTAGACTCGCATGTGACCCGCGAATACGGAGTTGCTAGTGCTGCATCTCTAAATTGATCTGTCGCTTGTTTCTCGTGCTTTCCTCGCTGGATTGCGTCATCCGATCGAGTGTTTACGCGACGAGGAGGACATGTTTGACGGGCGACACTGAATTACACTTATTAGCACTATCATCATATCATCATCATCATCATCATCATCGTCGTTGTCGTTGTCGTCGTCGCTGTGCGCATGCGTGCTGTCAATTCCACGATATCATGCAGCCGAATCAATCATTAATTACATCGAATTGAAGTCGGCGGCAAGTCGAGTCCATTCTGCTCGCCAACAGATGGCGCTGCCATGGATAGTGAGAAATTAACGCGAACGCAGAAAATCGCTCTGTTTGCACTCCATTGCAATCAACAAATTAGCATTATTACTATTCTTAGTATTCGTCGACTGAAGAAATTCGCGACAAATTACTGTATGGACGTAGGCAACCAGTAACAGTCAATATCTCAATAATAATCATATTACTCATCTCTCTCTTTCTAAGTTCTCCTTTCTGCATCATAATTGCCATTCAATTTTGCAAATTCCAATTGTGAATTATAGTAAAAGCTCCTCATTCGCGGGGGATGCCTTCCAAACGAATTGAGCGAATACGAAAACAGCGAATATGGAGTGGTTATTTGTGCTAGTTTAAATGTGTGGTATCTCATATATTCAAAAATATATATATTTTGAAACGGTTGAATGGATTTTTAGCCCGCGAATAGTGAATCCGCGAATAAGAAGCTTCTACTGTACATGTAAAGGTCGTCTTCATGACGAGTTCTGAGCGTGCTGATGTAGGTGGAACCACCTCATTTGGAATTGTGGTATTTCGATAAGGTCAGGTTAGGTTGGAATAAATGTCATCGTCATTGTGTTCGGACTTGAAATATCAGAAGTGCGCGACTATTTCGAATTGTTGGATGCAAATCGAAGTGATTTTCCAGTTTTTCCGCTTCTGCTGCGACTTAATTAGCAATCGGCCGTTGCGAATGCAATTAGGCGATTGTTTTCCGAATGCGGCGGCAGCAGAATCATGTCGTTGGACAAAGTGCGGCATGTTTCATTATGCAAACGATGTCTCAGCGGCTGCGATAAGCGGGATCAGAGTTTGAATAGCAACGGTGTCAGGACAGAATCACATAAGACATAATCACATCGGAACAAAATCACATCGGGACAAAATAACATTTTTGTACTTTTTGAAAATTAAGTTAGCAAAAAGACCCATTTGCTTTAAATAAAATAGGTTCTTAGGAAGACAATAATCCATTATTCAGAATTCAACTTGAAACCATAACCAATCTGCAGCCGAATATATTGCAAGGACTACAAATTGTATCGAAGGGCATGACGGGCCCCAATCACTTTTTCAATGCTCTCATCCAACTGTTTGGACATTTCTGAATAGAAACGTGAAGGAATTGTTCTTTCAAAACACAATATATTTAGAATCTACAAGAGGAAATCTCCCCGGCGTTGCCCGGGGTAGTCTCAAATTAAAACTCCCGATTTCAAATATATATATATA
>JAOEHK010046227.1:0-22408 GCA_025447835.1 Labidoglobus nevermanni | reverse complement strand
TGGTTCTAATGCGAAATGCTAAGAATTCCACCTTTAACCTACAGTAACCTAAGTTGGAGTACCCTAATCTATCATTGGCGCAATGGATAAGGACGGGGATTACCCATTATCTGATGGTGGGACCTCGGGGTCCTCCCAATAATTCCTGTCCTGTGTAAACTGTTACCGGTAGATGGGTTGGTCTTTGAAGTTGAGCACATTAATGAGCGCAATCAAAGGAAGTCTCTGGTCCCAATCTGAGATGCGGTGCGGCGCAGCGAGATAAGCAGATGCGGCGTGATAAATCGGGCCGAATCGCAGAGAGGGAGCAAGAGTTGCATTGTCACGATATGGAGGCGCGATCGTGCCCGATTTGTCATATCGGAGTCGGGGCAGCGGGGTCAGCTGCGAGCGGTGGATGGAAATATTCGTCGCATTCCAGCGGCGCGCCGGCCTCCCGGAGCCGCTCACTAAATCGCCGCTGAAAGGTTGTCATCGTGCGTTCCGGCCGTCTGCATTGTGTTGACATGCGTCACCAGGAGGTCTGCGCCGCTCCGGAGGGCGCCCCCGCGCACTCAGTGCGCAGGCGCGCGCGCGCGCGCTCTCGCTTATCAGCCGCGGCGATCGCGCGCGCGCCTGGCGCCACCTGACCGCGCACGCCGGCACTAATAAGTCTCCGCGTCTCCTATCAATACCACGCTGATGCGCCTTTTATGCGGCCGAGAAAGTCGCCACAATGCGCGACGTCTGAGTGCGCTTCGCCGTCCACTCCCACACGCAGCCGCCGCCGAAGGAGCCGAAGAAGACGACGAAGAAGAAGAAGAAGAAGACTCACTCAGGCGCGCCTGCCTGCCTGCCAGCTTATCGGTCACGAGCGGCGGATGGCGGAGAGCGCGCCGATGGGTCATGGGTCGCAGCCGACCCACGGGTCACACACCTGCCTGCAAGGGGTCACGACCACTCGCCTGCGCCTGCGCGCGGTGTTGTCGCGCATGCGCACGCCACCCACGCCTCCCCGAATTCGGGCTCTCGCTTCGTGCGCATGCCGGCTAGATGGCGCTCGCCGCCGCGGCCTCGAAAGTGTGCCAGACGCGCGATCTAAGCCATCGAACGCATTCCCACGATGCCGATGCCGGCTCGGGGGGCGGCGGCGGTTGGGGGAGCAGGAGGACGCCGCGAAGACGACGACGTGGAACAGTTATGCCGCATGTCGGCGTGCGGAGGCATGCGGCGGTGTGCCGTACCGGGTACGGTACACCTACGCGCCCGCGAGCGGTTTCGCCGAGCACGCGCAGGCAGGGGCCAGCGGGGGGGGCGGGGGCGGCCGACCATTCTTCGATCGTCCCACTGGCGATCGAGCGATGCGCGCCCAGGCAGCCACAATCGAGCACGCCGACGACGAGAACTTTCAAATCTGCATGTCAAATGGCAATCGCCCGGTCGCCGGTTTCGTCACATCGACAATTATCGCACCTCTTTGTTCCTTTTCCTCCTCAATTGTCCGCTGCTTGCAGGCGAGAGAGGCCACAGAACGCACAAATCTAGATTTACTCTCGAGGTTACTTGAAGATCTCTTATGCTTGCTTGGGTTTAACCAGGGCGCCAAGACAAGAGGGGCGCTGAAGAATAGATTGAATAATACATATTTCTGTTTTCCACCACTAGTCCATCACATTCTTCCGCCTCTTTCTTACTATTTGCTTCTTCACTGATTATCCTGAAATTTCTAAATCGTCGAACAACCACCCATCATGAATTCTCATTCTGGGTAACAAATTGTTGTTTGCACCCCAGCGCAAGAGATCGCCCGGTCGCCGGTTTCGTCACATCGACAATTATCGCACCTCTTTGTTCCTTTTCCTCCTTAATTGTCCGCTGCTTGCAGGCGAGAAAGGCCACAGAACGCACAAATCTAGATTTACTCTCGAGGTTACTTGAAGATCTCTTATGCTTGCTTGGGTTTAACCAGGGCGCCAAGACAAGAGGGGCGCTGAAGAATAGATTGAATAATACATATTTCTGTTTTCCACCACTAGTCCATCACATTCTTCCGCCTCTTTCTTACTATTTGCTTCTTCACTGATTATCCTGAAATTTCTAAATCGTCGAACAACCACCCATCATGAATTCTCATCCTGGGTAACAAATTGTTGTTTGCACTCCAGCGCAAGAGACGATTTTACAACACCTAACACGAACCTGAGGCATGTAGATGTATTTGTTTATGTTATAAGTAAACATTAATCAACACTGAAGAAACGCAATTACTACTATTATTCCGGAAATATTTCTATTATATTATTACAGCTATACTCCGATTTACACATTAGATCGGTTACCAACAGGGTAAATGATTGAAAAACAGTGTATATCGGGGATAGATTATTATGGGGAATTTCCATTTTCGTGATTCTGTGATTCCTATATAAACCTCATCAATTTGTTTAACCACTTGATTTTTCATAACTATATTTTCCAATTTGAATAAAAGTAATGATAAGGTCCCAGTTTGGGATTTTATTTTCACCCATTTTAGTAGGTTTTCTGGTAAATTATGCTAATAAGTTGTTTTTCATCTAAATTACTTCTTAGTTGCGCTACTTCTGCATGATTTCCTAAAAAGTTCTATTCCTAAGAGGTTCTAGCTGAAATTTAATTTTTTCCAGTAATTGATGCTTTTTCTTGATAATTTTTGAATGTTTTAAAGTTGATAAATACAGACATGTGAAAACAAGCCTGCATATTGTTTTCTAGATAAGTTAATTGTCAATGGGCTAAAAATAGTTGAAAAACGCCATCTTAGCGTTTGACGCAAAATGTGAGTGGGCACGTTTTTAATTGTCAATGTTTAATGTAATAATAATCAATCAATTGATTATATACGCAAGGCCGAAGAAACAGCAATTAATTTAAAGTGAAATTTGCAGAAAAAATCCTGCTAAATGTCAAATAA
The DNA here is from genome assembly GCA_025447835.1 of Labidoglobus nevermanni. Taxonomy (NCBI): domain Eukaryota; kingdom Metazoa; phylum Arthropoda; class Insecta; order Coleoptera; family Staphylinidae; genus Labidoglobus; species Labidoglobus nevermanni. The sequence goes on along the minus strand of JAOEHK010046227.1, from coordinate 19,476 downwards.
TGTTGCATAACTTAGAATGCGAACAAGACTACCAATAATTGTTAAATTTTTCGTTAATTTGAAACAACATATTTATATTAATTTACAAACCCCATTACCATAATAATCTCTATTAATTTAAATGCATTTATTTCCATGTATACTTAATTATAACAAAAATATAACAGAAATTGATTAGAAGACGGTATTTGTTTATTTAAATTAAAGCAACTTGCTCCGACTCACATAGTCCTTCATTACCTATTAGCAACACAATTAATGAAGAAACAAAGTGCCTAAACAACCATAGATAAATGTTGTTTGAAAGCAATAATAGCGAAGATATAAATTTGAGTTTGTTGCTGACGAAATGATGTTGTTTATTTAAATGACATCTCATTTATTAATTAACTGATAAGGAATGAAGAGACATCATCCCCATCGCCAATTGCGCACCATGTTGAGCGAAATCAATGAGTTTATCAGCTCGCTTTCCATTCGTCACTAAAGGTGAGTTCGGTTCGAAGTTAAGTCGAGTAGAAGGCACCTGAAGAAACCATCCGGAGGCGAGCAATCGGCATGAGATTACACACGCATTCGCTGTCATTCGGTTGCAGTGATTAGCCACGTGGGAGCCTGCCAGCGGGCGGAATGAGTAAAACGGGTCGCTTCTCGAAAACATTTTAATTCGATTTAATTTCGGCGCACCCATCCTGATGATGATTACATTATAATCGGCGCTGCTGAATCGCAGCCCATCTCGCTCTGTTTGCGCTCCTAAGTGCCCCATCTGGGGCCCAATCCGACAGGTGACAGGACGGCCGATCGCCTTAGTGATCGCCTTACCACGCCGCAGCCGATAATCGAAGACGGCGGGGGCGGTGGCGGCGGCGGCGGCGATCTTTAGATCGCATGTGCGAGGGCGTGTGAGCTTCGGCGCAACCCTACGCGAGGGCGCGCACGTTCGCCGCCCGATAATTTCGCATTTATCTGGCCGGGCGGGTGGGTGGGTGGGTGGATGCGGTTCGCGCGCATTCCAACATTTTTTCCCACACGTAAACCTCTCACTGCGTTTACACAATGTACAATCATAACAATGGGTCATTCCGTGAAATCGAAACGGTTAACTTAATGATAGATTAGGTCACACGATGATGATGATGATGAAGATGAAGCGCCACGTGAAGAGAGGACGCGTCCGACCCCCAAAACATCCGAAAAACGACGACGAGGACGCGAACGACGACGACGACGACGACGACGAGTGACCCGAAGTGCACATTTTGGGCTGAAGACGTTTGCGCAATTCCTGGCCGCCGCTACCACAAATTAAATGCTGCTGGGACGCACCCCTCCCGCGGTGGCGCTGAGCGGCGCGAGCGCAAATTACACGCTTTCGCCCTGGCGAACGTTTCGGGCCGCGATAATTGCCCGCCTCGCAATTGGGGGTAAGCCGGCTTCGATGAGCCCTGCGCGCTGGGGTGGGTGTCGTCACGACACTGCTGATGATGCTGATCGCGCTCGGCGCCAGTTGCAGCCCCCAATCGGCCTCGCCCTCCTCGCGTCGCGACGGATGCGGAAAGGAGTGTCGCATCACGTGTCACTGCGACGCGTCGCCGAGGACCACCCCTAAGCTGCGGCCAAATTTATGTCGCCGACACGCCGCAGATGCAGATAAGATCGAGCAAAGGACAAGCACCCATCGGAAATCTCGAATTTGTCAGGCTCCGGTCGGGTCCAGAGAAATCGGTCAGCATTGATGAAATATCGACGTGACTTCGATTTGCATTTGAGAAATGATCAAGATCGACGATATCATTGCAAGAATAGTCATGCCGAGTCAAATTGTGTTCAAAATTTACATTGGCTAAGAAAGAAAATTAGACAAAAACAATGGATTTTGCTATTTTATCAAGTGAATTCGTGATATTGGTACATATTTCACCTCTAAGTAGATTTTAATGAGCAAAGAAGCTAGTAACTTAGTAGTCGAATGCTCAAATGTTTAGTTATGGAACAAAATGTCGTTGGTTCAAAACCTGGCAGAGCTAGCAGTTTATAATCTTTCGACAACTATCTTGCAAATGCTTTCACCACAAATAACAAATATTGATGAAATATTGACGTGATTTCGATTTGAAACTGAGAAATTATCAAGATTGACGATATCATTGCAAGAATAGTCATGCCGAGCCAAATTGTGTTCAAAATTTACAATTTCAGTGCGACATCTAGTTCTTCAAAGCATTGGCTAAGAAATCACATAGAAAATTAGACAGAAACAATGGATTTTGCTATGTTATCAAGAGAATTCGTAATATTGGTACATTTTTCAAACTCTAAGTTGATTTTAATGAGCAAAGAAACTAGTAGCTTAGTAGTCGAATGCTCAAATGTTTAGTTATGGAACAGAAAGTCGCGGGTTCAATCCCTGTTAGAGCTCGTAGTTTATAATCTTTCGACAACAATCTTCACCACAAATAACAAATATTGATGAAATATTGACGTGATTTCGATTTGAAATTGAGAAATCATCAAGATTGACGATATCATTGCAAGGATAGTTATGCCGAACCAAATTGTGTTCAAAATTTACAATTTCAGGGCGTCTTCTAGTTCTTCAAAGCATTGGCTAAGAAATCACATAGAAAATTAGACATAAACAATGGATTCTCCTATGTTATCAAGTGAATTCGTGATATTGATACATTTTTCAAACTCTAAATAGATTTTAATGAGCAAAGAAGCTACTAGCTTAGTAGTCGAATGCTCAAATGTTTAGTTATGAAACAGAATGTCGTTGGTTCAAACCATGGCAGAGCTAGCAGTTTATAATCTTTCGACAACAATCTTGCAAATGCTTTCACCACAAGGAAGGAATATTGATGATATATTGACGTTAGATTCGATTTGAATTTAAGAAATGATGGCGATTTACGATGTCACTACAAGAATAGTCTTGTCGAACCAAAGAGGGCTAAAAATTTACAATTTCAAGACGTCTACTCGTTCTTCAAAGTGCTGGCAAGGAAATAACGTAGAAAATTAGTCAAAGACAATTAGTTTTGCAATATTAATCAGAGAATTAATGATGCTGATATATTTTTCAGACTGTAAATAGCTTTTAATATGGAATGAGCCTAGTAGCTTAGTAGTCGAATGCTTAAACGTTTAGTTGTCGAGCAGAAAGTCGCGGGTTCAATCCCTTGCTTAGCGTAGCTGTTTAAAATCCTCAGATACAATCTATAGCCTCATAAATGCTGTGACCACTAATCAGAAATGTTGATAAAATATAGACGTGACTAGATTTGCATTTGAGAATGATCAAGATTATCGATATCATGTCTTTATGGCCAAGTGGTTTGTAGAATTTACCACGCCGAACCAACATATGGGCAAAATTGATGATTTCAAGGCATCGACTCGTTCTTCAAAGCGCTGGCAAAGAAATAACGTAGAAAATTAGTCAAAAACAATTGGTTTTGCAATATTAATAAGAGAATCAATGATGCTGATATATTTTTCAGACTGTAAATAGCTTTTAATATGGAATGAGCCTAGTAGCTTAGTAGTCGAATGCTTAAACGTTTAGTTGTCGAGCAGAAAGTCGCGGGTTCAATCCCTTGCTTAGCGTAGCTGTTTAAAATCCTCAGATACAATCTATAGCCTCATAAATGCTGTGACCACTAATCAGAAATGTTGATAAAATATAGACGTGACTAGATTTGCATTTGAGAATGATCAAGATTATCGATATCATGTCTTTATGGCCAAGTGGTTTGTAGAATTTACCACGCCGAACCAACATATGGGCAAAATTGATGATTTCAAGGCATCGACTCGTTCTTCAAAGCGCTGGCAAAGAAATAACGTAGAAAATTAGTCAAAAACAATTGGTTTTGCAATATTAATAAGAGAATCAATGATGCTGATATATTTTTCAGACTGTAAATAGCTTTTAATAAGGAATGAGCCTAGTAGCTTAGTAGTCGATTGCTTAAACGTTTAGTTGTGGAACAGAATGTCGCGGGTTCAATTCCTGGCAGAACGTGGCGTTTAAAAAAATCCTACGATAGGATGTACAACCTCACAAATGGTTTGACTACAAATTAGAACTCCACACAGCAGGACTAATTAAAAAGAATATAAAGTTATATTAAATTGATAGAATTGAAGTAAAATCGTGTAAATATTGGTGAAAAAGTCACTGACATCCGTATGAATATAACCCACCAAATTCTACTCGCCCGGTCCAAATAGGAATGAAGGAAATTGGTTAAAATACGTGCTAGACCAGAATAAAGCCTTAGTTCAATATTGGGTTTATCGCTAATATGCTTCTTCGCCATCCGCGTGTCGTTAACGCATAATTTATTTGTCGATTGCAGGGACGCCAATTAAAGGAGAGCCTTAAAAGCAGAGACAGCGTCCACGGATTGAGGCTGTCATTCGATGGGCAAACAAATTAAACGTTTACGTTTGCTGCCTGATGGCTGGGTATCGTTGATGAGTATCGAATTTCGTTTTATGTATAATTTACCCCTGAATTTGACAGACTTGTTCGCGCTCGCCTCGTTCGCCCGTTCAATTATTTTTATGCGCTTCAGCTTTGTGTTTCTTAGCGCGATGAAATTCGTTACATTATGATGAATAAATTCACTGCTTGGGTTTCATCCAACCTGTTCCATTCCGTGATTTAACACTCTCTCTCTCCCTCTCACCCTCAGTTCGAATGGCATTTCTTCACGACGATATTTGACATACATAATCGCGTTAACAAATACCTCTCCAATTTCAACACTATTCAACTATTATTATTACACACTAGGCGCATATATAGGTAATTTAGGTTTTCAGGCTTTCCACTAGTCTATAACAAAGAAATGTTTGTAAAATGGTGATTACAACAGAATGCAATTTGAGGAAGAAACTGATATCCGGCGGGGTGATAAGGAAGATGTCAACCACTAGACACTAGAAAAAGGTGATAGAACTTTATGGATATCCTCTTGCTGTGGTCATGTTCTCCTCTCCTCCACCAATCTCTGCAGTGATCCCCAGTCTTCTAGAACGGCTTTTATGCATTTTAGATTATCAGCCTCCACTTCTTTCCTAGTTGCTTCCTTCTGAATGGAGGAAACTGGGGATACGGTGCCTGTGAACCCTCCTATGGATGATAATAAATCCACCGCGAATAAGACGCTTTGACTGTAAATAAATTAAACTGACTTCAAGTCAGAAAACAAGTCAGAATTGGATGTTGGGCCTAATACTTGCGGTCCGTTTCGTTTCTAGACTAACTATCAGGGTGCAGAATGATTTTTCGAAGAAAGAGCTCTTTAATAGACCTGGACTTGATGGAAGAATCTTAGAAATCTTTCCATTGCAGAATTGGTTTAATAAAATGAATTGTTTTTCTTTATAAATATGAGGTTTTTTAATGTGATTCTGTATAAAAGCGATCAAATCGAAATCGGAATGAAAATTCTACAATCGGAGCTAACACTTGTTGTAGGTCTCTTTCGTTTCTAGATCAACTTCCATTGGACGCAGAATGATTTTACGTAGAAACAGTTCTTTAATAGACATAGACTTGATGGAACCGCGAAGAATCTTAGAATACTTTCTATTGCAGAATTGCTTTAAAAAAATTAATTACTTTTTCTTTACAGAAATACGTCAGAAGTCATATTGCTTCCTCTTCAGTTAGATATTGAAGCTAACTCTTGCTCTAGGTTCCTTCCGTATTTGGATCAACTTTGATAATGATTTTACAAAGAAACAACTCTTTAATTCGCATGGACTTGATGGAAGAATCTTAGAAATCTTTCTATTGCAGAATTGGTTTAATAAAATGAATTGTTTTTCTTTATAAATATGAGGCTTTTAATTGCGATTCTGTATAAAAGCGATCAAATCGAAATCGGAATGAAAATTCTCCAATCGTAAAGCTAATTTAACATCTTTAAGCCTTAACGTGGATTCTTCAATTCAGAAAACAAGTCAAAAGTCTTATCAGCTTCTTCTTCAATTGGATATTGGAGCTAACACTTGTTGTAGGTCCCTTTCGTTTCTAGATCAACTTCCATTGGACGCAGAATGATTTTACGTAGAAACAGTTCTTTAATAGACATAGACTTGATGGAACCGCGAAGAATCTTAGAATACTTTCTATTGCAGAATTGCTTTAAAAAAATTAATTACTTTTTCTTTACAGAAATACGTCAGAAGTCATATTGCTTCCTCTTCAGTTAGATATTGAAGCTAACTCTTGCTCTAGGTTCCTTCCGTATTTGGATCAACTTTGATAATGATTTTACAAAGAAACAACTCTTTAATTCGCATGGACTTGATGGAAGAATCTTAGAAATCTTTCTATTGCAGAATTGGTTTAATAAAATGAATTGTTTTTCTTTATAAATATGAGGCTTTTAATTGCGATTCTGTATAAAAGCGATCAAATCGAAATCGGAATGAAAATTCTCCAATCGTAAAGCTAATTTAACATCTTTAAGCCTTAACGTGGATTCTTCAATTCAGAAAACAAGTCAAAAGTCTTATCAGCTTCTTCTTCAATTGGATATTGGAGCTAACACTTGTTGTAGGTCCCTTTCGTTTCTAGATCAACTTCCATTGGACGCAGAATGATTGTACGCAGAAACAGTTCTTTAATAGACATAAATTTAATGGAACCGCGAAGAATCTTAGAATTCTTTCTATTGCAGAATTGGTTTAACAATTTTTTTTATCAATATGTGGTTTCAATATTCGATATCGAAATGAAAACTCTATAGTCGTATAGATCATTTAACATCCTTAAGCCTTAATTTGGATTCTTAAAGTCAGAGAACAAGTCAGAAGTCATATATCTTCCCCTTCAATTAGATATTGAAGTTATCCGTATTTGGATCAACTTTGAAAATGATTTTACAAAGAAACAACTCTGTAATTCGCATGGACTTGATGGATCTGCGAAGAACCTTAACGTAATGAAAATGAATTGTTTTTGTTTTTAAATATGTGGTTTTTAATTACGATTCTGATGAAAGCTGAGCAAATTGAAATGAAAATTCCACATGCAATCCGCATTCCTGGGAATCTCTTGGCCGAGTGCCTCGCAACTGTCCATCAAGCATCAGGCCGCCTGAAGAAAATTTGGGCGTATCATTATTGAAGGAATGCTTAAATCGAGCGGAGATTTGCTCGCACCCAGAACCACAACAAATCTCAGCTGCCAGCAGCACGAGATGAGAGTAATGGAGATGAACAGCGTCCAAATCGCAGGCAAATTGCCGAATTCGACAGCGAAATGCTATTGAAAGCATTCAAACAGTCAAACATCAATCAAGAAAATTGCGTGGCGGCGCAATTAGCCGGCCAGCCGCAGCGTGGATTTGACAGGGAGCCGAAGCAGGTCAGGGTGCGCATCGTCGGTAATGCGGTAATTGGGGCGGCGATGGGCAGGCAGGTCAGGTAAGTGAGCATCCGAACGAATCACATTCCGTTTCGTGTGCTTGTGCAAACTGCGCATCGGAATCAAATCGCAACCGATCTAATCGTGCAATCACCACACGCGCTTTGTTTTCGGATGATTGCCGATAATGAGGGTGGCTTAATTGGCGCGATCGGCGCGCTCGAAATTAATTTGCACCTGTCAGCCGCCGCCGGTGATTGATCGAAGTGCGTGCGCGATTAGCCGGCGGTGCGAAGGGCGCCTGATAGTGGCGTCGCAGCCATAATGAATCAATTAGGCGGCGAAGGGGTGCGCGCCGGCATTCGCCGATAAAGCAGCGCTCGCCATTCACCGGGCGCGCTTATGAATGCGGCGCCGCGCGAATAAATCAAAAACAAAGGGCGCATAAATCACCATCATTAAATTGTCATTTATGTGCCTGCGCAGGCGATATTGGTGCGCTTTATTATTTATTCCGCCACAAGATGGCAATTGCACGAAGTTGACCAAACGCAAATTGCCATTAAGATCGCGATGGAAATTGTTTTGCCATTGTTTTCGCTCCGCAGAAACGCTGCCAATTTATTTCGGCTCGCAGAACATGTTCACTCGGCCACCTTCATTCATCCAGGTGCTGAAATTCATTGCGAAATGTTTCTAAAGTGCGCTTTATACCTTTTTGGCATCTCGACCCCTTTTTAAATATTACCTACCAACCCCCGGAATATTTATTTACATTTAGACCAGAGACGACCAACCCAAATGAACTCGCGGGACAAGTACGGGGAATACCCGTGAGTCCACCCCAAGACTCTGGAATTCCCCGGGTTTGTCCGTTGCGCCATTTGCAGATGTTTTATTCTTAGACACTTCGACCTATCTCAGGCGCCAAGTGGCATGTAAAGTCAACGGTAAACACAAGGAAACCCATGGCCATTTCGTGAATTAGAGAGTCCATAACCGCCCAGCAATTTAGGGCTGCAGCGCCCACTTTGGGAATGACTGATCCAGGTGCTGAAATTTATTGCGAAATGTTTCTAAAGTGTGGTTTATACCTTTCTGGCCCCTTTTTAAATATTACCTACCAACCCCCTGGATATTTATTTACATTTACAAATGAACTCGCGGGACAAGTACGGGGAATACCCGGGAGTCCACCGCAAGACTCTAGAATTCCCCGGGTTTGTCCGTTGCGCCATTTGCAGATGTTTTATTCTTAGACACTTCGACCTATCCCAGGCGCCAAGTGGCATGTAAAGTCAACGGTAAACACAAGGAAACCCATGGCCAGTGGTTACCAAACCTTTTTGGCATACCGCCACCTATTTAGGACAAAATATTACTTACTGCCCCCCGGGATGTTAATTTATACTTAGACCAGGGAGGGCCAATCCAAATTAACTCTCTGGCCTCTTCTCGCCAGAACAAGGACGGGGAATACTCGTAGAATCTAAAATTCGCCGGGCTTGTCCGTTGGGCAATTTGCTCATGTTTTGTTCATGGAAACCCCGGCCTATCCTGGGCCGGGGTAAGTACGGAGACGACCCTTAACCGCATCTGAGTTAGACGGTCTATTACCGCCCAATAAATCCTGGCAGCACCCAACAGGGGGCGGTTGCGCCCAGTTTTGGAATGACTGGTTTATAGTGACGGGAGGATCACATACTTTTTGCTCTTCTAAGCCCAGTTGAAGCACTTGTAAAAATACACTTTTAAAGTTACTTCAGCATATGTACTTTAATAGGTCAGGTGATATAAGCTCAAATGTGTATTTTGCATAAACTATAACTCGGAAAATACGCATTTGTTCCGGAAATTAATGATAAAATAGTACTCAGAACAGCGCAAACTATCGTGTGAAACTAATAATTTTAGAAATCTCCAGTTACTATAAACTGAAAGTTAACCAAAAGTACAATAATAACTATAGTGAAGTAGTTCATTAGTCTCAATGATTGTTATTTCAGTTACAAACTTACTGGTTTTGGTTTCAAATATAACTTTGATTCATTTTAGAATGAATTTGTGAAATAATTTACAATTTGATTGAAATATATTAGAAATTTATATTCCACATTTAATCAGATGCAGTAATTCATTACAATTTGTTTGATTGCGTCATATTTTTGCACGAAAACATAATTATTTGTAAGTGATATTAATAATAAAGTGGTGATATTTCATCAATTTCAATCATTATTAATTCAATTAGTATTTTATGGGCTTTGATTTTATAATATACTCAATATTAAATGAGATACTGAATTTACCATTCTCTTCCTTTTTTATGAAATAAATAACTCATTAATTAGTTTTATTTAAGTAAAACGGAATCAATACCGTCTCCATTCATTCAGGTATTTCAGGTAATGAAATGTTTCATTACTTCATCATTATTTATAAGTAATACTAATAACAAAGTTTCAATGATTATTAATTGTAAAAGAAAGACTAAGAACGAAAAACACTGAAAAGTTGCCAATTATTTTTCAGAAAGCAAAAACGACGTCAAGACTTTAATTTAAAGAATTAGGGAGAAATAAGGAATTGAATAAATGCATTTCTTCTTTATTTTCATCATCATGAACCAATCAATTAGAATTAGAATGATTTGAGTTTGATTTAATTGCAAATGTATTGAATATTACCCCGATTAATACAAACTCTTCATTTCTATAATAATATCAGCTAATTGATCAACGAAAAGCTAGTCAGCCTGAATAATTGAAGATTTAGCATTAATCAATGTCGTCCTTTGTTGCTGCAAGAAAAATGGCCACGTTGGCAACAAAAGAACCACCTTGGGAGCGTTTGGCGGTTGCTGCAAGCCACGGCGTGTCAAAGGGTTGGATAGCCATTCGCGCATCGCCGACTTGCGGGCACGGTAGGTCAGCCCTATTTCCCACTCACGTTACCCTCACCGCCTCTACCTCTACCTGAAGACCGCGCACCGAGCGGCCAGGCTTACCGAAATCAGTAGATTGAAGAGCGCACCAGTGCCAGGTCCAGTCCGCATGCGCCACCGTCTGCCCATCCCGACTACCAGCCGCAATGCAGCAGGACGCCCAAGGTACGTGTCCATCCCCATCCCCCATCGGCCGTGCCCTCGGCGCACCGCATCCTCACGAGTCGATGGCCCTCAGGGCAGCGTCGCCGACACGCGCGCTTCGCATGCACCGACCTCCCGCAAGGACCGGAAGCCACGCTACTAACGCCGCCTCATACACCCACATACTCACCACCTCCACCAGCACCGCCTCACCTACCACAGGCGCGCGTCCTCAGCATGTACCATCAGCCAGCGGTGACCTCGATGGACGGTCGGCCACATACCGCACGCACCTACATGAACCAGTGGCTGCAGAACGCGGCCGCCCTCTATCAGTTGCGGGGTGTGCCATCGGCGGGCACATCGGCGTCCTGGTCATCGTCGCCGACCACCACAAAGCCAAAGAAGCAGTTTATCTGCAAGTACTGCCAGCGCCAGTTCACCAAGAGCTACAACCTCCTGATCCACGAGCGGACACACACGGACGAGCGGCCCTACACCTGCGACATCTGCGGCAAGGCGTTCCGACGCCAGGACCACTTACGCGACCATAGGTAGGTTGCGCTGCGATGCCTGATCACGCCTACTGGCCTCCCCATTCATGGGCACCGCGCTCTCGGCCTCTAGGTACATCCACAGCAAGGATAAGCCGTTCAAATGCTCCGCCTGCGGCAAGGGCTTCTGCCAGTCGCGCACCCTCGCCGTGCATCGCGTCCTACACCAGGACGTCGATGCGCACAAGTGCCCAGTGTGCCCGAGGACGTTCGGACAAAAGTCCACGATGAAAACACACCTGCTGAGCCATGGCGGGGCAATGCTGAAACCCGGAATGGATGCACATGCAGGCAAACACTTTCCGGGACATGTGACCTCACTGGGATTGGACCTTAGCGGCAAGGCGGCCAGTGCAACCGCATCTAACCGGGCTGGATCGACAAAGCGGAAACTGGGTTTTAGTATTGAAGACATTATGAAGCGGTAGGGAGATTGGGAACTTGAACCAGTATTAAGACGAAACCAAAGACGTCGTATTGAAAACGTTACCATGTGCCTATCCCATCTAAAATAGGAAGTAACGCTGGATTCTCGAACTATTGTACAAATATTTGCAATTTGTTTTGTATATTAGCAAACTTTCATGTGATTGTCAATAAAGTGCTTTTCATCTTCTTTGAATGTCGATATTTCTATAAATGACCAAGAACCCTGAACAGAACCCAGAACAGAGGTAAAACAAATCTATAGGATTTAAAGAAGACTTGTATTAAATTAATACCCCAGTTTCAATTATAAAATATTTGCCACCTAGATATACTCTTCATATGCCTACAACTTCAGTTCATCTGACTAAGCAAGAGATTACAGGTCTAAATAATTACTTTGGTTAAGGAAATGACCTAACAGAGTTGTTATCTGGCGTCGTCCATATTTTCAGCAATTTCCAATAATATCACGATAATTTTCAACTACAATTTTTTAATATTTAACAGAGAACATGGAATGTTCATAAGCAGGTAAAACCATAAAATTCTCGGATACAAGAGCCAGAACAAAGTGTGCGTAACAAGGTAAGAGAAATATGTGATAAATTCAGTAGTTTGCTAATCAAAACTACCAGGAAATTATCTTCTTTAAATGGTTTATAGTCTGCAATAGCATTACAAATTTATCCTCTTCTAAGAACCGGGCAGGATATAGATCTGCTTCCAGAACCCGACCCTGCCGACGATTAGATTGTCTAGGATTGTTTAGGAAGAAACCATGTCCTGCCCTTGGAACCTTTCATTTCTCTCTGAATCCTTATCTGGACGTCAACATATTCTTCATAATTGACTTTAAGCAAGTACTATTGTTCACTCTAAACAGTTGAGATGTTGTTGGAAGACAAGTGGTAACTACCTTACAGTTCCTAAGATAATATAAGCTATTTTTACAGAGAAGAATTTACTATAAGTCAAGATACGCATTCGATTTAATTTGGAACAAAATCAAAGCAACTCCCCAAGTTTCTACCTATACTATAATCATTTCGCTGTACACCAGAGATAACGGAATAAGGAGCGCCTTTCTTCGAGACAGCTCAAATTTAGCATAATGCGAAGATGTGTGGAGCATCGTTTGTCCTCATCTGACAGTTTCCCTATAAACCGAGATGCAGGCCAATTAATTCTGCGTTTCCTGCGCCAAGTCCATCCATTACATTCGAAGACGGGTATACCCTGACCTCCGATGGGAAAACCATGCCACCATCTCGAACGACATTCTTGTTGCTGTAGAAATAGAGCTTTCCTACCCTCCAAACCAATACAATTAAGCAATAAATAGCAAAGTCTGCTCGTAAATGTCATCCTGACCGCAAGTAATTAGCAACGCTTTCTTCCGTACACGGAAGCACTCCGAGGCTTCACAGTGGCAATTGGAAAGTTTGGCGGCAAACGAGGCACCCCCTCCCGGTTGAGAGGTCGCATTCGATGCGGCACGGAAGCCACAGACGCAAGTTGTGACAGGTCGTCGACGTCGATTTATGTCCCAGTGACACTTGCGCACGTCTTGGCAGGTGGATGAGCGCCTCGGCGAAGGGCCTCTGCCTCCGACCGGCGGCGTCAGTCGGGCCCGGGCAGGACGAGGCCGTGAGGCGTGCCCGGCGAGCATTTAAGCCGCAGCGCACTCAAACCCTCAATTATCCTGGCTGGCGCGCAACATTGTCAAAGTGATACGCATCTTGCAGTCGCATTGCGAGGAGCGCGACGCTAATTTGGGGTTTTGGGGCATTCCAGCGCCGCCGCCGGCGGGCTCGCCTTCATCTCGTGGCGCCGCCGGCACCAGCCTCCCCGCCGTCCACGGCATTACGCGAATGACTTACTATCAAGGCGGATGGCCGATGTCGGGGCCGCCGACGCGATTAGGACGCGCCCGCCGCAAAGGTTACCGCCTGAATGTGACCTATTCGATTTGAACTCGCTGGGAACGCATCGGCAATCATGCCCTTGCGCCCACCAACACCCACCATTTAGCATTTGTTGCTGCTGCTAACCACAGAGCGCACGCTCGGCCCCAGGCAGCGAATAAACATTTTCTCAAATTATAGTATAGAAATGCATGTGGCAGCCGGGGTCGGGGAGACTAATCAATTGCCGCATGGGAATGTCATCAGCGGCGATGCCCCAAATCGGAATGCGCACCCCACGTCCATCAATCGCGATTGGTCACGCGCAGGGGATTCGCAGTAGTCTCTTCGATGATGAATGATGCGGAAATTGGTCGCATTCCGCAAAAAGCAAATATGCAAGCAGCAGCAGAGGAGGCAGGGGGCACCTTCGCCCATCATCATCATCATCATCTAATTGCATTTCCACGAAACGCGCCTGATGGATGATGGATGGTGGTAATTTATGCGCAAACAGGCCGAGGCGAGGCCGAAATTTCAATCGTCGAGCCCCTTTTTGCGCTACTTTATAGCTACTTTATGCCCAGTTATTACCATTTTCGCCACCGCGGACAACAATGCGTCCCAGGCGGATGAGATGGGTCGTGGTCGGCGGTCGGCGGTCCGCGCAAGTGTCAGAAAGCGGCCCGCATGCGTTTCGCCTAATGTGCAAGCGCCTTTTATTGCATTACCATAATATCTCTCTTTGTTCGCCGGCCGAAAGAAGTCAAAAGACGTCGGCGCAGCAAACAATGTCCATAAAAATGAATTATTAAACGGCCATCGAAATGTGCGTTATAATGCCGAAGACGGCAAAGGGCAGGCGTTCGGCTGGCAGCGTGACAAAGGTGCGTCTTCTGTCCGCCTGTCGCTTTGAAGATGCGACCACTGCGCTGCTCTTCAGCTCGCTGGATGATGTTGGGCAGGCGCAGGGCAGTCGCGGCCCGAAAACGAAACTGAAAATCATTCGGATTCGCGACGGGAGTGCAACCGACCTAGGCCTAAGGCTACTGCTAATTTGTATCCAGATCGTTGGCTCTTTGAGTCTCCTCCGTCGTCGATCAAATCTGCGAAACGCTGTCATTCTTCAGGTTTACAATGGCTCACGTCAAGATTGCGTCCAAAGAGACAAGAGATGCAGCTCAATGTTCTAATTAAGACGTTAATTGCGTACTAATTGTAGCTGTAAGATGACCTCATTATACTCCTTTAGGCCCCTAAGTGCTGCGTGTGTCTGCACACGCACTCTAAGGAAACGACAGTAACTGAGTGCTAGGAAGTAGCAAGACGAAGGAGAAAAAGAGGCAAAGAGTAGAGATAGAATTAATAGGGAAGAGATCTAGGGGGGAAAGTGTGCGATCACATCATTGACAAGTTGCGAGATTTCATTCCCCAGTGATTGCGTAGTCGACGAAATTATCGCCTATAGACCCAGTAGGTCCTGATTAAACCACAAAAACTGTCTACACATTTCCCAATTTTTTACAGGAACTAGCAGGAATTCAGAGATGATTCTTATATCATTAGATGCGCAATTAAATTCCCCACAGAATGCACTTTGAATCATCGCGATACACCCAGTACAAACTACAAAAACTGTCTACAATTTTTCGCAGTTTTTGCAGGAACTAGCAGGAATTCAGAGATGATTCTTATATCACTAGATGCGCATTTAAATTCCCCATAGAATGCACTTTGAATCATCCCGATACACCCAGTAGTTCCTGAGAAAAATAACAAAAACTGTCTACAGTTTTTCTCAGTTTCTACAGGAACTAGCAGGAATTCAGAGATGAATCTTATATCATTAGACGCGCAATTAAATTCCTCACAGAATGCACTTTGAATCATCCCGTTACACCCAGTAGTTCCTGAGAAAAATAAGAAAAACTGTCTCCAGTTTTTCTCAGTTTCTACAGGAACTAGCAGGAATTCAGAGATGAATCTTATATCACTAGATGCGCAATTAAATTCCCCACAGAATCAACACTTTGAATCAACCCGATTCATTCAGTAGGCCATTCACATCCGACCTTCTCACGTTTCTGCTCTACTGGTAGAAGGACCCGACAATTTCGGCAAAAAAACAATTAAGTTTCAGGGAAATTTCGGCGGGAATTACATCCGACCTTCTCACGTTTCTGCTCTACTGGTACAAGGAGCCGAAAATTTCGGCAAAAATTCAGATGTTTTCATGGAAATTTCGGGTAAATTTTTGGGTGGCATAGGTGTATTTGGGAAGCATTGTAGTAGGAAAATATGCAATGATGATAATGTTATCGAAGCGCTGCGCACTTGGACATTGTTGGATCGCGTTGATAAACGGATCGTGTGTGCGCCCCATCAATTTGTCTCGCTGGGGCATTGCTTGCAGGCATGCAATCAGCGACATTTTCATTAAGCGGCGCAATCGGCGCGCGCACGATTCTCACCAAATGTCAAAGGGCAGCGAATGCCATCCAGCACGCGAATCGGCAACGAACAATCGGCCGCGCCTGCGTCTTGCACGTGGGACCGGAAGCCGTCTTCAGCGCGCAATTAATCCGTCGCAGCGAGCGATTGCCGGAAAATCGCAATTCGCCTTTTATAGCCGCTCTCTGCCGTTTTATCGCATTCCGGGCGCGCCATTTCGCATTGCGCTTTTTACGATGATGCTGATGATGATAATGAGCAGCGGGATGAAGCCGTTCCGCCGTTTAATGGCTCAATGCGGCGAGCGAAAGTGTGAATCAATCGCGTGCTGATCGAATGGCGGATGGCCGCGCTCGGGGAGGGAGAGGGCGAGAGGCGAAAATTGAAATCAATTAAAGGCGACCTTTGAATTGATGGTCTCGACTCGCGGCTTGCGCATTGCCGCGATTTATGACCTGGTTCGCATTGGAATCGTCTTGTAGATTGTCTTGTAGTGTCGGCACCTACTGCATTCAGCACAGTGCGGTAGTTTTTTCCTGCCGCCGCCACCACCCCGCGGCGCCTGATTGACTCGGTTGAAGCGGGACCATTACTCACGCGCTGATCATGCTGATCATTATCAGCACAGTTGGTTGAGTAAATTTTTCATTAGATCGCCAGCGCTCTGTTTGTCTACCACCCGCCAGCCTCATCTCGCCGCGATTGCGGCCCCCGCATGGGGGCGGACGCGTAATTGCATTACCACCTTCGGATTGCGCACCGGCATTCGCATTTCCACTCACAAGCCAGCGCATCCGTAATCGCAATTTAATCGAATATCACTTTTATCCCGTTTGCCGTTCATCAATCAACCATTTCTAGATACCCAACGACTCTCTCCTTCTTCATTCATTGTTTCATCGCAATTGGTGCGATAAACTTTCGCAATTCAATTGGTCAAACAATGTTGGTTTTTAAATGAAGATAACTGGGAATTATTCCTGAATTTTTAACAAATTCCATTAAATTTTGCAATGGAATTGCAATTCTGATATGAAAAGTGATTTCAGAGGAATGAGCGCGATTCAATTCAATCCAGAATGTTTTTCTAAAACCAGGAACTTCTATTTTTATATCAATTTTAAATGGGAATAATTGCATTCATATCATTTCGATCAGAATATCTCAAGTTCTTCCTTATACGAAAATCTACTGATTTCACAGAAATGAACGCGATTCAATTTAATCCAGAACGTTTTTCTACAACCAAGACCTTCTATCTTTTATACCAATTTGAAATAGCAATAATTGCATTCATTTTATTTCGATCAGATGGTCTCAAGTTCTTCCTCATACGAAAATCTACTCATTTCACAGAAATGAACGCGATTCAATTTAATCCAGAACGTTTTTCTACAACCGGGGTCTACTATCTTTTATAGAAATTTGAAATTGCAATAAGAGCATTCATATCATTTCGATTAAATAACCTCAAGTCCTTCCTGATATGAAAATCTAGTGATTTCTGAGGAATATACGCGATTCAATTTAATCCAGAACGTTTTTCTACAACCAGGGTCTTCTATCTTTTATACCAGGGGTGAGCAACCTTTTTTCAGAGCGGGCCGCACATAGAATTTTTATGCTGGGTCCGGGCCGCAGATATAAATTAATAATAATAATGATTCCATTTGGTAGTCGTCAGGAAGTATTTCTACACGTTATAAAGAGTACCGATAGTGCAATAACTGGCCAAAGAACGTGCCGCTGTATGAAAATAATAGCAAAACTTTGAAAATATTAATTATCTACCATTAAGCGCATATTATTCTACTAGTGGTCATAAATGCGGCATTTGCCAGGTGGGCCGCATGAAATGGTCCAGGGGGCCGCATGCGGCCCGAGGGCCGCGTCTTGCTCATCCCTGTTTTATACCAATTTGAAATTGCAATAATTGCATTCATATCATTTCGGTCAAATGATCTCAAGTTCTTCCTCATACGAAAATCTACTCATTTCACAGCATGAACGCGATTCAATTCAATCCAGAACGTTTTTCTACAACCAGGGTCTTCTAGTATTTATGCCAATTTGATATAGCAATAATTGCATTCATATCATTCGCAATCAAATGACCCTAGCTTCCTCCTAATATGAAAATCTAGTAATTTCAGAGAAATGAACGCAATTCAATTCAATCCAGAACGTTTTTCTACAACCAGGGTCTTCTAGTTTTTATGCCAATTTGATATAGCAAGAATTGCATTCATATCATTCGCGATAAAATGACCTTATCTTCCTCCTGATATGAAAATCTAGTAATTTCAGAGAAATGAACGAAATTCAATTCAATCTAGAACGTTTTTCTACAATCAGGGTCTTCCATCTTTTATACTAATTTGAAATTGCAATAACAGCATTCATATCATTTCGATTAAATGACCTCAAGTCCTTCCTGATATGAAAATCCAGTGATTTCTGGTGAATGAACTCGATTCAATTCAATCCAGAATGTTTTTCTATAACCAGGGTCTTATATCTTCTATATAAATTTGAAATAAAAGCTAATCGCAATCATATCATGAGAAAAGAAAGAACAGACTTGACTTGGGATGATAAATGAATTGAAATATTGATGGAAGAGTTATGTTTAATCACTTCCGGAACTGATTTCTGAAATTCGTTTGCAACGTAATAAATAGCATTAAATACGATTAGAATGCAGATGTACATAAGGCGGTACTTTGAATGATGAATGAATGATCCCACATATCGTGTCCTCTTTAACATAAGGAAGCAATATATCTATAGGAAAGAGAAGCATAAAGCAACCAGACACGAAACCAAATAAGAAGACGTATTGGTTGGGAAGTGAATTGATTCAATGTTGTAGAAAATTGCGCATAAACTCGTCGCCCAGATTTCTGTACGGCGCGTCTTCATTCTCAGTGAAAGGACAAAGAAACGGAGAGCGCGACAGAGAGACAGCAGAGAGAGAAGGAGATATTGGTAACGTGTTCTCTTGCATTATCCCGACACATTTCGGTGCGTGTTGCTTAACACGAAAAGCGCAATTAATCCTCGTAATCGCGTTACATGCTTGCGTTAATTGCACTCAGTGATCCTATCAGAGGAGATGGCAGAGCTTGAAAGGAAACGCAAGCAAAGAAACGTCCTCGATGCGTCCATGTGCTCATGCACCTCTCCATATAAGTGGGTGGTCTTCGGCAATGAAGACTTGCGTCTTATCTGCGCAAAAGCAAGCGCCGCAAACGCACTCGCCAACGACTTTCAGCTAATAGAAGCGTTATCCAGAAGTGTCAATATTCAGTCAACTGTCCCGCCGCAACACATCCCACTTCATTCTACCTGGAAATGCACCTTTTGTCATTTCAGAAATGCAATTGAACAATGCCGATTTCTCATATTATTCTAGTTTATAACAATTTCAAAACTTAAGCTTACAATTCATTAATTTAGTGATTATGTTGCTAAGAAATCTTGAAATCTTGATGGATAACGTCATTTTTAATATGTTTTAATCTATATATATAAAAATGAATGTATGTCTGTCCGTATGTCCGTGTGTCCGTGTGTCTGTCTGTGTGTATATATGGAAACTCGCCCTAAAATAGACATAATTCGATCGAAGTGAAATATTGGGCATGTTCCGTCTAC